>JAHRHZ010000039.1:11597333-11658154 GCA_024137785.1 Ginglymostoma cirratum
GGGGGCTTCGACTTGTCTGCCTCCTCTCCACCTATCCTCTCCTCTATCCGCCTCCCCCTCTCTCCCTATTTATTTCAGAACCCTCTTCCCCTCCCCCATTTCTGATGAAGGGTTTAGGCCCGAAACGTGAAGTTTTCCTGCTCCTATGATGCTGCTTGACCTGCTGTGTTCATCCAGCCCCATGCTTGTTATCTCATGAAAAGCTTTGTACCTTTTTTAAACCAATTACTCAAATTCTGTACTACCAAAAAAAATTCATGAGCCTTTAATATACATTTAAAATATTTGCAGACTTTCCAGATGGTGGATGTCCCCATAAGATCAGATTATTCTGTTTTAGAAATGCACTGTGCAAATAATACCCAATTAGAAGCCAATCAGTTTATCTAGCCAATGCTGAAAGTTTTAATCTGTGCAAAATTGCTCTCCAAATGATAGCAAATTGTAGGGGGACATTTTCCTGAAGCAGTACCTCAGGTCAGCTGGCCATGAGGAATATTGAACTTTAGTCAGGTAATGATTCATAATGGTTGTTTGGATAAATGCATTTGTGCAAAGTGAACAAGCTAGCATAGCATAGTCATGTGAACTTTACGTCTGCTGTAAATTGTTTTTACTTTAGTTCATAGCAGGCATTCCACAGACGATTTGAAATGTGGGACCAGATTTTCTGAGGAGAGGCAATCTCACACAGGTTTTCATTCTGGTCCTCGTTTGTGTTGAACAAAAGAAATTTCACCTGTATTTCTGAGAGAAGATTCCAATAAGGGCTCCCTCAGTAGTGAGGAGCTGTACTTCCATTCTGAGATTCCCCCTAGCACAGAACTGTTAAGGTTCATCGGTGGTCTAGCATCTACCATAGATAATTAGACAGACCCTTGGATTCATTATAGAATGGAGGATTGGTATCAGTGAACGACCCCAACCACAAACTGATAGTGGCTGGAACCCAGAACAAACAAGCAAAGCAGAAGTGCTGTGAATTAGTAATAGAATTAGAATTAGGTTTTACCATCACATGTACTCAAAGTACAGGTCTACAGGAGTATAGTGAAAAGTATACAAAGTCACCATTCTCCAGAGCCGTCTTGGATACAAAGGTACGTAGGCAAAAAATCTTAGATAGAACGTAGAAAATAAAGAAATAAAATTAAAAGTTTAGCGTCACAGACCTTCGTAGGTGTTTAGCCATGGGCCTGGATCTGGGGGCTTCCATCCCGATGCTGAGACCAACACTGGCATGAGTCCCCTTACCGCAGTGCCACTGCAGAACCATAATGCCCCTCTTCAGCGCCATGTTGCCTCTACTAACAACATCGCCACCATGGGTTCGCGCTGGGCCAATCTCGGCATTGTAGTCACCACTGAAGCAGCTGGGTGCTCTCCACAAGAGGGTAAGTAAAGTTGATGCAAAAAAAAAGCAGATAAAGAAAGACGAAGTAAAAGCAGACGAAGCAGACGGAGCAGGCGTGTCTGAGATGGGCATTGACTCAAGGCCGGGCTGGGCTACAACTCGGGCCTGTTCTGAGCTTCATGTCAAGTCTGCGATGGGCATCACCTCGAGTCGGCACTGCCTCAACTCATCGCCATCAATGTCATCCGAGGGCAAGAGGTAAGCAGGAAGGAAAGAAACAAGAAAAGAGAAAAAAAAAGAAATGCACGGAGCAGACAAGCTCCAGTTAAGGAGCTCTACACTGCTGCCATTTTGAAGAAATAACCAACAGAATTGAAGGTAATGCAATTGATTTGTGAAAAATCTTGCAAAATTCTAGCCGAATTAGTCATCAAAGAATGAACATCTACACTAACTTACTTCACTGCTAAAGATGTGTAGTGAGATAGATCCCAGGAAAATCTAACCCTGTAGCTCTTTGGTAATTCAATACCTGAAAGGACCAGACAATTAATAACGCTGGCTGTCATTCATACACCTGAAACTCAAGCCTGCGCAACATCGCAGATTACATAATCTAAAATAGCAAATTCATGCATATTTAATATCATGAGCAAAGAGAAAAATGATAGATAAATAATTTAGTATTTGCCAAAACTTCCAAAGCTCCTAAAATTGACAATGTGGCAATGGCAAGATTCATAACTGTCAGAAATTCCTTTGGGTGGAACTAAGCTTAATCGATGAATCATACTAATTTTCATAAACCTAATTAAAGAGGAAGGACAATATAGTACAAAGTAGTATCAGTAACTGATTGAACAACTGCAGTATTTTTTCAGTAAGATTAATCTTCTAAATGGGATCCCTTCATCTTGTCACTATATTACAGTGCTAGAGTATTTCATCATTGGAATCTGTAATAACTAATGTAATTTGCTACATAATCACAACACCATTAAAACTGACTAAGAAAGAAAGGCTACTGATATTTTTAAAAAGTACAATGTCCTTGTAATTTTAAATACACCAAAAGTTTAAGTGGAGGTTAATGAAAGGATAACATGAATGACAGGGAATTTAAAATAATAACCGCAGGATTGTTTTAATGAAAACCATTCAGTACTTTAATTTACTATTAATTGCAAACATTATTCATTTTAAATTGCCAAAATTGAAGAATCAGTAAATAGATAGGAAGAGACTCCACTTGCTTGTTGTAAATTGGAGTTACTTGAGTGTATAGGATGGACCGAAGGGCTAAATGCTAATGGTGATATTCGACAGCTGCATGTGAAAATAAATTGCGCAGGATAGGAAAATAAGCTAGGAAAGTTAATGATGATAGTCAACTTGTTGCATGACCATCAATGTGTCCTGTGAACATTCCCTTACAAGCCAAGGATGACACGTGCTGCTTGTTTTTCTGTAGCTGTGTTTTCTGTACTAGCTAGCAGTTTTGTCTTCTGTATCTGCCGTTCTTTATGCTGGCTGTTTGCTACATTGTATAAGAGAGAGGGAGAGAGAGTTTCATTCTGAGTGTTGGACTTCATCTCAGACCAGGATGACGAACTGTGCCAGGAACAATCTCAGCCTCCAGACCAGCCATCAATTAAGGGGTCCCTGATGGGCAGAAGGGCGTGAGGCTCATTGTTTTCTCCCTCTCTTTTTCATTCTTTTTATTTACTTAATAAGTGTTCTTTTCTTTTTCGTCTCTTATTATTACTCAATAAATGTTTATATTTAAGCAAATTGCTGTTGCCAAGCCTTCTCTTAACTACATTTAACCAAATCTGAAAAAGAACCGCTTGGATACACATTATGATCCATGATATTTCAGGCGACACGGGTGGGATTTGGGAAAATATGTAAGAGAAGGGAAAAGCAGCCTGAAGATCTAAAGACTTTTCATATTCCAAGGTGGAATGCAACAGAATCTAGATTCAAGTAAGTAGTTAACATGTTAGCATAATTAGGACCTCCAAAAGGATGGGGGCCAGTTATAACTGAAAAAAGAGAGAACTGGAGATCAGGTTTCGGCACTGTGCAAGTGGACCGGACCTGGTAGAAGTTATTAACTCTTTGTGGTCTGGTTTGAAAGCACCTTTGTTTGATGGTTGCTAAATGTTGTCTTGTACAATTTGTATGTTTTTGTTCCCGGGAGCTCAAGATCTGGGGATACTTTGAAGTTAGTTTGTGTTTTGGGAATGTATGGTGTTTTGAAAGTGTGTTGTGTTCCTATGGGTGCCTGCATCAATGTGGGACATGTATGGTTAATGTAATGGCCTTATCAGAAGCCATCAGTGATTATGTAAAGCAAAGATCTGTGAAAAGTTGATTCAAAAATTTGATTTGTAAAGCTTGGTAAAAATTTACTTTTTGGAATTGGCTCCATGTTGTGTTTGGACTTTGGAAAATTTTAATCCCAGAAATTACTATGTTTGGCATTTTATTTTCTGGCCAGAGTGAACTTCCAAATAATGTTTTAATACATAAGTGAATCTTTAATTCTGGATGATAAGATTGGCTCATTGTTAACATCCAAGTGAAAGG
Organism: Ginglymostoma cirratum; assembly: GCA_024137785.1. NCBI lineage: Eukaryota > Metazoa > Chordata > Chondrichthyes > Orectolobiformes > Ginglymostomatidae > Ginglymostoma > Ginglymostoma cirratum. The sequence continues at coordinate 11,601,280 of JAHRHZ010000039.1, forward strand.
GTCATTGGAATGTTGAACTGCAACTCCCTGTGGTCGAGGAGTTTAGGAAAAGCAAATTTAACAAAGTGGTTCAGAGATAGTAGGAACTGCCGATGCTGGAGAATCTGAGCTAAGGGTCCAGACCCGAAACGTCAGCTTTCCTGCTCCTCTGATGCCGCTTGGCCTGCTGTGTTCATCCAGCTCTACACCTTGTTATCTCTTTAACAAAATGGTCGCCTTTTCATTTCTTCAAGGAGGAGGTGAGACAGATGTCTTAATTACATGCAGGAGTTTACACCCCAACCCCTGTTTTTTGAATCCATAGTAGATTAATACTAATTAACCCATTCTGCTTGATATGGAATGGATGGAGCTTATTCTTTTAGAAACTGGGGGCACTGATGCCTGAACTCTTTTGCAGAATTTCAATGTCGCAACACAATGATGGATGAGGCACCTTCAATCATCAAGCCGTTCATCAATAACACATTTCAGTGTTGGGGAAATACTGCGGAAATATTAATTGTAGTGAGTGTCAGGAATCTCAAAACTACTGAGCCTATGCACATTTACGCACATCATGACAAAAACTGTATTAAGACTCACATGCCCTGATATCCTAAAACATTTAAGTGGAATAGTTACCTGAAAATTTAAAAAGATTCTGAGAAATGAAAAAGTGCATGCACACAGTCTGAGTGGTTTCAATGCATACAAAAATGGTTACTAACTTTAAGGGAGTAAACAGAATATTGAATTTGGACAAATTTATATAGAGAAATATCAAATATGTAGAATGAGTTATCAAGTAATTTTTTTAAAAAAGTGGGTCATCTTAGAAAAGGATCAAACAAAGTATGTAGTGCCTGAATCAAACATAAATGTTTGACTTCTGTTTTAAAATATTGTAACAGTATGTTCCATAAACTATAAAATCTCTACAGGTCTCTGGAATTAGACATGATGGGAATAGTTAAATTGCAAAACTGGATGAGACAAAGTAATTAGCAGTGGAGACTGGTGGCAGAAGACACAAAAAATTAGAACAATAGACTGAAACAGCAATTGAAGTTAAAATGCATTTTAGTGAAAAGGAGGTTTAGATGAAGGCACGGAACTGATAGCTTTCTCTTGATGATATTTGTCTGCTTGTCTTTCTTTTCAAGAAAGATTGAATTGGTGATCAAGCCACTACCTGAGGCATGAGGACCATAAGTGGAGAGATAAGTAAAACCTCGTAGATCATTTGATAAGATAATGTGGGAGTCAAGAATGCATGACAAGGTCTTGGGATATCAATGTAAGTGTGTAAAAGTGAATGTTACTTCAGTGGTAACAAATATAAGACAGTAAAAAACATGCACTGAATTATGGGTCTCAGACGTGTACACCTACTTGACAAAAGACTTAGTGTAACTTGGAAGATCACAAAAATATAATTTAAACGATTAGACACTGACACAAAATCCATAGAGAAACTGAATTTTAAACAATTAAAATAGTATTAGTGAAAGGGATGTAAAAAGAATTACAATCAAAATAAAATGTGAGATTGCTTATTATGTCAAAATGTTACAGAAATGAAAGAAAGAAGGACTCTGGGAGGAGTAATGGTGGACTGAGTGAAAGGTCCCTTTGGATGACATACAGAAGCCCCATCTTGAGCATTTGTGTGCTGCATGTACTCCAGTGTTTAAATCAGTAGGTGAAATTGTAATGTGTTAGGACAGTTAGTGTATGTGAAAGAAGGTTGAGCTAAGACTCAGGTGGTGTAGGAGTCTGTGGCAAGAGAACCCCAGGAAAAATAAAAAGTGGGAAGTGTAAGTAGAAGGTAAAGCCTGATGAATGTTAGAGCTGCTTTGTTTGATCCCATATATACCGTAGCTCAAAGAAGGTACCTGCATATGGAGATAGTTATCACTCAATGGTACAATTATTCATAAAATTAGCAAGGAAGGAAACATATTGGAGAAGTACCCTCAAGATGGATACAGAAGAAGTGAGCTGGAGAAATTTTGAGTCCATGTATGATGTTATTTTACTGTTATTGGGTGAAGTGATCTATGGATAGGGAACAGGAGGGTTAAAAAAAAAGAAATTAAGGAACCTGAAATCGGAATATACTTAATTTTAGAGCAAATGTAAATAGATTAACTGAAAAAATAATGTAGACAATATTCTGGTAGCCTCAGTCAGATAGCACAACTTGTTTGTTCCATTACGGCCTTGACCGTATATCAGGGGTGGATATACATTTAAAGCTTGGTCCCCAAAGGCCACTGGGATCGTTAATTTGATGATACACCCTATTGTTGTATTATTTGTATAGATGATAGTTATTTTCATTGTAGTTTTAATCTTCTAGTGTAGGTTATGTGCTGTTATTATACGTTCTCGCACGGCTCTCGCTGATTTGCATCTGCATCTGCAAATGTAACATTTGCTGTCCAATATCATCAGGGGTGGATTGTGAAGGATGGGGCTAAAGGGCTAAACTTGCTGTTAATATTCAACAGCTGCATGAACTTGAATGGGCCCTGTGAACATTCCTGTATGTGGAAGACAGCGCAATCACCGTGTTTTTCTGTAAATGTTTTTCTGTGCCTGGCTGTTTGTTACACTGTATAACAGAAAGACAGTTTTATTCCAAGTCACTAGGTTTCACCTTGGACCGGGATCGCAAACGGTGCCAGGAACAACCTCAGCCTCCAGACCAGCCATCGAGCGAGGAGTCCCCGACAGGCAGAAGGGTGTAAGGCTTATTGTTTTTTTCCCCCTCTTTTTCATTATTTTTATTGACTTAATAAATGTTCCTTTTTTTTGTCTTCTATTATTACTGAATAAATGTTCATATTTAAGAAAAGTGCTGTTGTCAAGCCTTCTCTTAACTGCATTTAACCAAATCCGAAAAGAACCTTTTGGATACACTGTGTGATCCAAGACATTGAGTAATTCAAGGAAAACTAATTTTCCTCATAACAATGTTGTGACAAATGTGAGAAAGTTTACTCAATTTTATAAAATTTGTACAGAACGTCTTTTCAAGGTTCTTTCTGTCAGGGGAGGGCTGATGGATACTGAGGTGGGGGAGGGGGAATAGTGAACTCAGAAACAGGAGAAGCACCATGGCCTGTTTTTCAAGATTTCTCTCCCTGGTGTGAGGCGAGAGAGGCAGCAGTGCAAGGCTGGCCTGGGCAGCTTGAGGCTACCAAATTTGGACACAAATGGAATTTGAATTTGCCTTCAAGGTGCCCCTGTTTTTGATGAAGCTAAAGGTGATAAATTGAGATCTGGAAGTCTAAACAGCATTGAGAGTTTAACATGGGAAGTTCTAATGAAAATCTTTTGCTAGTTAGCACTATTGATTGTGTAGACGCTGTGCAAACAGGTCCTCCTATCAGCTGTCCAATAATAATTTAATTTGGCTTCAACTTCTTGGGTGGCATTTAATCAAATGCTTTTTGGAAGTTCATGTACACTGCAGTGTTATACTCATCAACTCTTTTCTATTACAGAAATTGCTAGAAGAGCTCAGCAGGTCTGGCAGCATCTGTGGAGAGAAATCAGAGTTAATGTTTTAGGTTAGGGTCCACTGAACCTTCCTCAGAACACTTTCTATTACTGCATTGAGAACTCTATTTAAAGACAATATGTCCTTAATAAATTTATGCTGACTTTCATAAATTAATCCACATTTGTCCAAATGATTATTAATTTTATTCCAGATTATCACTTCTAAAAATGTTCCTGCTTACTAAAGAGAAACTAACTGACCCATAGTTTTATTTTAATTCACTCGTGGGACATGGGCGTTGCTGGCCAGCATTTATTGCCAGTTTCTAGTTGCCTTTGAGAAGGCAGTGATGAGCTGCCTCCTTGAACCGCTGCAGTCCTTGGGCATAGGTAAACCCATAATGCCATTAGGGAGGGAATTCCAGGATTTTGATCCAGTGACAGTGAAGGAATGGTGACATATTTTCAAGTCAGGATGGTGAGTGGTTGGAGGGGAATTTGCAGTTGGAGGTGTACCCATATATCTGCGGCACTTGTCCTTCTAGATGGAAGTGGGTATGGGTTTAGAAGGTGCTGTCTGAGGATCTTTGGTGAATTTCTGCAGTGCATCTTGCAGATAATACACACCACTGCTACTGAGCATCGGTGGCGGAGGGAGCGAATGTTTGTGGATATAGTGCCAATCAAGTGGGCTGCTTTGCCCTGGATGGAGCCAAGCTCTTCAGTGTTGTTGGAGCTGCATCCATCTAGGCAAGTGAGGGGCATTTCATCACACTCATGCCTTGTAGATGATGGATAGGTTTTCAGGAATCAGAATGTGAATTACTCGTTGTGGTATTCCTAGCTTCTGACCTGCTCTTGTGCTTATATGGCTAGTTCAGGTTCTGGTCGATGGTAGCCTCTAGGCTGTTGATAATGGGAAATTCAGTAAGGGTAACGACACTGAATGTCAAGGTGTGCTGGTTAGTCTGTCTTTTATTGGAGATAGTTATTGTCTGGCATTTGTGTGGCACAGATGTTATTTGCCACTTTTAAGCCGAAGTCTGGAAATTGTCTAGGTCTTGTTGCATTTTGGGCATGGACAGCTTCAGCATCTGAGGAGTTGTTGATGATACTTAACATTGTGCAATCGTCAGCGCATATTATGATTTCTGACTTTATGATGGAGGGAAAGTCATTGATGAAGCAGCTGAAGATAGTTGGGTCAAGAACACTAACCTGAAGAACTGAGGTGTCCTGGAGCTGAGGTGACTGACCTCCAACAACCTCCAACTATCTTCCTTTGTGTCAGGACTCCAACAGTCAGAGACTTTTCTCCCCAGCTCCCATTGCTTGCAGTTTTGCTAGGGCTCCTTGGTTTCACACATGGTTAAATGCAGCCTTGATGCTAGGTTTATTCTTGTATCCTTGTACAAAGGCATCACATTTACAATTCACCAGTCCACTGCGCCACCAATGTTTCTCAGAAGAATTGGAAGCTAATAGCCAATGGCTCCACAATTTCTTCCTTTACTTTGCTTAGTATTGTCAGATACATCCAATCTGGTCCTAGTTTTTTTATCAACTTTAAGTACAGTATCTTCACAAGATGGACTGCAGTATTTCAAGAAGATGGTCACCTCTACCTTCTCAAGGACAATTAGGAATTTTTCTTTATTTCTACATTTTTCTGCCTTTATATTCTATGTTTTGGTATATTTTTCTGTGTTTCAAAATGGTGCTAGAGAGTGATGACACTACACAACATGTTCACTACATTTTGTGACAAAATACACATGACACTGTATAAATCAAATTTTTTAAAAAGATTAGAAACAAATGCTCCACGAATATAGGAAAGATGTACCACTGTCACCTCTGAGTCAGAAAGTTGTTGTCAAGATCCACTCAACTTGAACACTTTCTAAAATTATAGAGTCATACAAATTTACAGCAAAGAAGATAACCTTGTGGGCCACCTGGTCTGTGCTGGCTGAAAAATCATGCTCCAGCCCTAATCACTGTTTCCAACTCATAATCCTTGTCCCTGCAGATTGTCACAGCACTTCAAGTGCATATCCAAGTACTTTTTTTAAATGCACTGAGGGTTTCTACCTTAACCACCAGGTAGTCAGTTCCAGGCTTAAGCATCTTCTGGGTGAAAAAAAATTCTTCTTAATTCCCCTCTTCTACTTATTGCTTTAATTGTATGCTTTCTGGTATTGACCACTCTACTTAGGCTAATAGGTTCTGCTTAGTCACTCATCTATTTGTCCTGTTAACTTCAGCGATCTTGAGGGCATGTACTCCAAGATTCCACTATTACTGTGTGCTTCTCTTTGCCCTCCTCAAATGCATTACTTACTGAGAATGATTCCAACTAATCATTTTTGTGCTCCCGTGACCAATCATATATTTCTGCACTCCGTAGCATTCTTATTCACAATCTACTAGACTTATTACATTATCTGCAATATTCTTAGGCCTCTCCATTCAACTCTACATCATTGATATACCATGAAAAGCAAGGAACAGCACTGAACCCTGTTGAATCCCACTGAAAACAAACTTTGAGTCTCAAAGGTATGTGTCATTCATTTCCTTTTGTTTCCTGTCACTGAGCTAATCCTGTTTCCAACTTGCTACTTGTCCTTGGTCTGACCAGTCTGCCATAGAAACCCTTGTCAAAAGCCTTGCTAAAGTCCATGCAGACTTTGTCAAATGCATTACTCTCATCGACTCTCCATGTTACCTCCTCAAAACATATTTTGGCCAGACATGACCTTCTCTTAACATCTCCACACTAACTATCCTTAATCAGTCCTGCAAATTACAATCTATACTCTTAAAACTATTTCCAATAAACTTCTCACCACTGACATTAGACTGGCTGACAAATTAATCAGGCTGTCTTTTTTTCTCTCTTTAATTAGTAATACAACCTTATAAATGGCCTAGATTGATACTCCATGCCTTAATGAGGAAATTATGTACTTTGAAACGGGCACTTTCCATTAAATATTGAACTGAGACCGCTCTTCCTAACTGTCATAGAATCCTTTCAGTGTGGAAACAGGCTATATGGCCCAACAAGTCCACACCAACTCTCTGAAAAGCATCCCACACAAACCCATCCCCTACCCTATTCGTGTAACCCTGCATTTCCCATGGCTAATCCACCCAACCTACAAATCCTTGGACACTATGGGCAATTTAGCATGGCCAATCCACCTAACCTACACATTGTTGGACTGTGGGAGGAAACCAGAGTAAACCCATGCAGGCATGGGGAGAATGTGCAAACTGCACACAGACAGTCAGCCAAGGCTGGTATTGAATCTGAGTCCTGGCGCTGTGAGGCAGCAATACTAACTACTGAGCCATCTTGCTTCCCCCTAACTGAATGAATGTTACAAATCCCTGCAACATTACTCAAGGAAGAGCAAATAGTTGTCCATATATTTTCAACACTTCTTTCTCAAACAACATGACTAACATTTTGGGTCACTATGGACTGCTTGGCAAACGCTGCCAACACTGACTGCTACTTTGCAACTAATGCTCTATAGAATGAAAAACTATCACTGCTCTTGGGTTCTTGTGGTCCACTGGTAGTGTCCCTACCTCTGAGACACGAGACCTGGATTCAAAGTCTCACTTACTCCAGTAGTGTGTAATACAATCTATGAACAGGTTGATTAGAGAAAAAAACAATATTAAAAAAAAGACTGCTCTTCAAATGTAATTTATGAAGTGATTTGGGATGTTCAAGAATGGTAATATCTATTGTCAATCTTAGGGCAATATGATATATTAATGATGTAAAGTTGAATGGAGAAGGCATGACTAAGAAGTTTGCAGATAATACAGTAAATATCTTTGTGGCCAGTAGTGAATAAGAACACAATAGAGTGCAGGAAGGTATGAATGGCTTGTAAGGAGAGAACAAAAGTGATTAGTAGAAATCATTGCAGATATGTAATGCATTTGAGAAGGACAAACTTACAAATGCATAATAAGTAACAGGGTTTACAGGGATATGTTCCTTCATTAGCCAAGGCATAGAGTAAACAAGCAGGAACCTAATACACTGGCCAAGAACGCTATGGTGTTAGGTGTGATTTCAGTAGAAAACAAAACTAAGCAGGGTTCAAAGTCAATGTTGCAAATACTCACAATTCTTACATTTATGTAACACTTTTAAAGTAATAAAACATCCAAACATACTTCACAGAAGTCTCCACAAGACCATAAATATAGGAGCAGAATTAAACCATTCAGCCCATCAAGTGTGCTCTGCCATTTGATCATGGCTGACATGTTTCTCAGCCCTATTCTCCTGACTTCTTCCCATAACCCTTGATCTTCTTAGTAATCCATAATCTGTGCATCTCTGTCTAAAATACACTGAATGACTTGGCCTCCACAACCCTCAGTTGCAATTAATTCCATAGATTAACCACCTTCTGGATGAAAAAATTTCTCCTCATCCCAGTTCTAAAAGGTCATCCCTTCACTCTGAGACTGTGCCCTCAGATCCTAGTCTCTCCCTTCAGTGGAAAAGTCTTCTCCATGTCCACTTTATCCAGGCCTCAATTGATGAAATGTGGCACTGAGAGACATGAAAAGATAATAAGACGTGACCAAAAGGATAGCCAAAGGGATAGGTTATATGTTGCTATGATGAAAAACAAGGATGCAGAAAAGGTCAAAACTGGGGGAAGCTGTGGGTTAGACTAGGTGAATTAAATTGAAATCTCTCCCATTGATGCACATAAATATATTATTCAAGCAATTATGTTATTTTCTTGGTACCAATAATGTAATACCTTCTGACTGAATTTTAATCATGCCAAATACTTTGTTCTGAATATGTAGTAACCCAGAGGGCATATTAATGCAGAATAAACTCTCTTCTGTCCTGTCCAGACAGGTGAATTAGGTGGCTCTTTTCCCAGTGGAATTGGTTTAAAAATATGTTAAGGGAGGTGTACTTATCTATGAACAGCTGTAATAATTTGGGCAAGATGAAATGTCTTTTTCTAATATGTCAAATTATTCTTTGTCCCTTCCCATTACAGTGTACTGAACTGCTTGTTCTAGGCATGTCCAATATATTTCAGAGTTTAAGTTGTGGTAATCATATTTTCAACATTTAGAATACCAAAAGCCAAAGAATCTGTTGCCCAGTTTCACGTTAAGACATTAATAAATGTTAACTGTCGAGAATTTTACAGACTGGCATATCCTGAATGGCACTACAATAAAATTTTTATGAGATGAATTACTTGCCAGTGAAACTGACCTTATCAGGTCTATCTTTGAAAATTCTCAGATATTTAACAGGATGTCATTAACTGGATCAAATTATGTCATAAAAGTGAAGCTCAAGTTTTGTCTTTATAGAGGAACTTCCTTAATTGGACTTGACTTTGCAACGAATGAATACTGCTTCCAAACATTATATTTTTTGATCATTTGCAACAAACTCAAGTTTTTATTTTCAGTGCTGTGTGGGAGGGAATGGGAAAGATTGGCAATAATTTCCAGTACATTAGTTCCTTCGAACTAATACTATCAGTGGTTGGAATAAAAATCTTCCTAACTGTCTGTCATCAGTATCACGTCTGGTCATTCTCAGATTGAGATTGAGGTCAGTGTTACAGTTTTTGGATTGCTCCATTTTTATTATTTTGGAGGTTTCAACATTTTGGATCATTCCCAGAAATATGGAAGATTAATGGCATTAGAAAGAGGCCCTGCAGCCGATCGTATCTGTGCTGGCTAAATAAGGGCTAATCAATTTAATCTCATTTCAAGCCCTTGGTCCATAGTGCAGTACGTTATCACAGCTCAACTGCATATGTGAGTGTTTTCTTTAAAGCAGTTAAGGTTTCTAATGCTCCCTTTAACTGCCCAGCCTTTATCAGACAAGATGCTGCAAGCACAAAGACATTTTCCCTCATTTTTCATTCAATGGGTTTTGCCATTTGAGGTCATATAATTGTCTGCCTTCAAAAAGCAATAGAACAAATGTATCATAGAATCCCTTCAGTGCAGAGAGAGGCCATTTGGCCCATCAAGTCTGCACTGATCCTCCAAAGAGCATCCCACCCAGACATAGCCGCCCATATCCCTGTATTTAGGCTAAGCCACCTAACTTGCACATCTTTAGGCTGTAGAAGGAACCCGGAGCATCCAGCAGAAGCCCACACAGATACGGGAAGAACATGTAACATCCACACAGGTAGTCACCTCAGGGTTGGAATTAAACACAGGCCCCTGGTGCTGTATAGCGACAGTGCTAACCACTGTGCTGCCATGCTGCCTAACCTATCACCAGCCTACAGTTTAGGCTACAAATTATCAAAATGATTTTGACATTGTACACTTTTATTAGTTTTAGGCTTGGCTATTGCACTCCACCTACCAAGCGATTCAAAAAAAAGGTCATGTGCTGTACAAAACCATATCATGAGCTGGACAGAATGTAGGGTCCTGAAGTAATACTTTTTTTATGTGGCTATTTGATGTTGACCATCCACAGAGTCTCTGATTCGTCCATCTCTCTCTGATGGTTTCAGATGAGTTACCTCATCCTGGAAAAGAGGGTTTGAGAAATTTTCTTCAAGATTTGTGTGCTAAAAACACTCCTGAGTGTGCAAACAGTCATGCAGCAAGAAAATTAGTTCAGCCTTGGTGTTGGTGCATAAGCCTGAGCTGGAAGCTTCATATATTAATGTACAGGGGTCTGTTCTTTTGCAAACAGAAAGAACATGTACACATTAGTCTGCCTATTTTACCTGAAACAGTATAGGTGGCAGTCATTCACTAGTTCATTCCTTGGGTTAATGTCTTGACCAATTTGAAACCAATCTGAGTAAAATGTAAACAATTATTGGCAGTTAACTATCAGTCATGATTGAACTGCTGCACTCTCCATAGCAACGCCTCTAACAATCAATGTCTGCCAGCGAAAATCAGTACTTTCCTTTCATACAATATAAATGTCGCTTTAGCTTTACTTTTCCAGTTCTTGTGAATTATCCTGATGATTGCAAGATGAAAACCTTTGAAACAATGGGTGATTTTTCAGCAATATTCAAATTCTATTGTGTTAAATGACTATTCAGTGGCCAAAACTGCACAATATTCCAGTTATCATGTCACCAAGTTTCTATTTAATTGTAGTACTTAAAAGGAGCTACCAAGCAAAAGTAAATACAAATGAAAACACAATGAATGATTTCTCTGAGATTTTCAGCATTAAAGAGTCTCTAATGTGGCCAAGCCAAGGTCCTAAGTTGAGACATCAGTTTAGCCTGATTAGCTCAAGATGTCATCTTGGTAAGGGAGTTAAACTTGTACCGGGCGCAGTCAGTCAGAGAATCATTAAGAGCTGATTACCACCTTAATCAGCCCTGGTTAAGGAAACTGCATGGCATGTTGGTGACTAACACTTGACTTGGCTCTGGCAAGAAGACCCTCACCATGTCTGTCCCAACCACACGTCAATGCCAACTAAACAACCAGACTACAGGGTTCTACTGCGAAGCTAGCTCCTTCCACCCCACCTGTGGAAGCAAGGACAAAGCTAAGCCATAGTGAGAGGGAAAGGACGAAGAGGATTACTCCGGTTTCTTCTGCCTCACAAATAACCTTAAAAAATTAACTTCACTCACTGGGCCTCTACTGGCCTTTGTTACTGTTCCAAGCAGGACTGGTAAAGTTGGGAAACCATCACTGCTGCTGTACGAAGCTGAAGGTAGAGGCAGAGCTGACATCATCCAATGTCTGGATAACTAAGGAGGACCCCTTGACTTGTGGTGAGAATCCTCACTAGCTGCTATTATATTATTATATATTAATTCTTATCATTATTCATTAAGACCTCATGAAAATATTATAATGTGAATATGTATCCTGGGGTACCACATTTACACTTGCAATGCACTACTGCAGGAGGGCAGATTATTTTGGCAATAAAAACATGAAGGCAGATTATTGTCTGAATGGTACCAGATTGGGAAAGTGGGAGGTAAATTGAGACCTGGGTGTCCTTCCACACACAGGAAGTAAGCAGGCAGTGCTGGTGAAGAAGGAAAATGGTACATTGGCCTTCATAGAGAGAAAGTTTGAGCACAGGAGCAGGGTTGTCTTCCTGCAATTGTGCAAGGCCTTGCTGAGACCACATTTGGAATACTACGTGTAGTTTTAGTCTCCTGATTTGAAGAAGAATCTACTGGCTATGGAAGAAACACAACCAAGGTTTATCAGACTGATTTCTGGGATGGAAGGACTGATGCATGAAGACAGACTGGTTCAGTTTGGCCTACATTCACTGGCATTTAGAAGAATGAGGGGAGGCCTCATAGAAACCCATAAAATTCTAATAGAACTAAACAGGGTAAACTCAGGAAGGATCTTACGTATTACCAGAGAATCCAGAACCAGTGTTCACAGTCTGAGGATATGGGATAGGCAATTTAGGGCTGAGATGAGGAGAAATTTCTTTACCCAGAACCCAGAAGGTTGCGAGCCTGTGGAATTCTCAGCCACAGAAAGTGGTCGAGGCCAAAACATTGAATGTTTTCAAGAAGGAGTTTGATGTAGTTCTTAGGGCTAAAGGAATCAAAGAGCATGGGGAAAAAGTGGGGACTGAGTTGGATGATCAACCATGATCGTATTGAATAGCAGAGCAGGCTCAAATGTTCTATTCTGCTCTTATTTTCTATGTTTCAATGTTATACGCTAAATAACAACATAGCAGTGGACCAGCCACTTGGAGAACTGTAAGAAATACGTTCAATTAAACTCCAATGTTTTGAGACTGAAATGTGATTCTTTCAGCATAACAATCAGTTCTCAATCTACCAATTCCATTGGAAAAGTAAATTAAACTCTCTCAGTGAAGTTCCAACATTTTGAGTCTAAAACTGATTCTTTCTAACTTGTGGGAATCAGAAAACATATCAATGCCCATTGGAAGCCAGTCAGAAAACAGTTATGCAAGTTGTATTTGAGTTTTTCAAGTGGGAGGGGAGGGCTTCTCAATGCCTACATGTTGGCCGGGCCCCTTTGCATTTTGAACTATGAATAGCAATGGGACAGGCATTCAGATTGGCTGTTTAATGCAAATAAGGCCCAAAGGAACATTTCAATCAGGGCACTGAGGATCACAATGTGAAATATTATCAGGTTTCTTACATCCTATTTTGCTTGGTCCCCGGTGGCAGGTGTTTGGGGAACTATCTTAACCATTGCTAATAGTGATAGCAAATTGACAACCTATTTTACACCTCTCCTGCTTTTCACTTACATGATGAAAATGGACCCTACACTTTTCAGTCCTAAACTTAACCAGCTATGATTCTTTTTAATAAGACCAAAACACAGCCACCATTTACTAGAAGAGGGCTTGAACTGGAGAGGCCCAGCTGTTTGATTGTGGTTTGTCAATATTCCATCTGTATTTTTTAATTCCATTGAAATTCAAAAACATAGAAAGTTATCATGGCTTAGAAATGTATAATTAAATTGAATAGGTAATACTCTTAACATAAGAAAGGAAAGAAAATGCTTGTATTTATTTAGTCTCTCATGGCCTCCAGAATTGTCAAAGTAATTTTAATAGCCAATGAAGTATTTTTAACATGCAATCATTGTTTTGTTTCTTTTCGTTCGCAGGATGAGGATGCGTTGGCTAGGCCAACATTTATTGCCCATTCTAATTGCCCAGAGGGCAGTTAAGAGTCAACCACGTTGCTGTGGGTCTGGAGTTACATGTAGGCCAGACCAAGTAAGGATGGCAGTTTCCTTCCCTCAAGGACATTAGTGAACTGGACTGGTTTTTCTGAGAATCAACAATGGATTTGTGGTGGTCATTTGACTCTTAATTCCAGATTTTTTAAAATTGAATTCAAATTCCACCATCTGCCATGGCAGGATTCAAACCAGGTCCCCACAACATTATTTGGGTCTCTAGAGTAACATTCCAGTGATAACATGAGTAGGCCACTGCCTACCCTTCCACATTTATTGTAGAAAGCAATGCAGCCAAATCACACTCAAGGGTAACGCAGCAATGACAGATTATTGATGTTAGTCCTTTATCCTTTCTTGTCACTTGCACTACAAGACAGAAGTATAGGAGTACAGTGAAAAGTTTTCATAATGGCTGCCTTTTAATGGCACCGTCCTAGGTACAAGTATGTAGATACAAATCTGACGGAGTAAAAAAATGTGGTCTTACACAAAGAGGATTAAAGGAAAGCATTAACATTACTTAAAGAGGTAGTTCCACATAGTGAAAAGGTTTTAAATTACAGTCCGATAACAGCAGCTGAGCACGTGGCACCAGGCCCAAGTCCAGCAATTGTCCCACATTGCTCCAGCGTCCAGTCCGCTCCTCACTGGCACTCAGCAGCAACCAGGTGAGTCATGCTGTACCGGGATTCATACCTAGGCCCCTCCATCACTCCGGGGCTGGTTAATTTTAAAATAAATATTGGCCAGGACCTCATCATTGCTCTTATAAGTAGTACCTCCAAATGTGTACTATTCCTTCACTAGCACACTGGAGTGTTACTCTATGCTGTGTGCTCAACAACCTGGACTGGGGCATGAACGCACAATCTTTTGAGCAGAGGTGAGTATCCTACCAATGAATACTTCTGAAACCATCACAATCTGCTCTAAACAATCTTCATGGAAATTCTTCACACTGCAATCAATAGTTCAAAATCCTGGAAGTCCCTTCCAGCACTGTGAGTGCATCTGCACCACATGAACTTCTGACGTTGAAGGAGGTGGCTCACCTGCACCTTCTCCAGGGCAATTAGGGATGGACAACAAATGTTCGCCCAGCCAGCGATGCCCTCATCCCAAGAACAAGGTTTTTAAAAATTAGCACTTTTAATGTATATAAAGCATTACCTTTGATACAATTGGAGTTTGCAGACAATGTATTTTAATGAAAAAAATTATACTCTATTCAATTAGATAACAGCTGGGGAATTAATTTTGGAAAATGCTGAGTTGCCAGTATTGTAAATTGGTTATTTTTATATGAAGGCTTTACAAACCCTTATCCAAGTATAACATTCCTTGGCAAACCATTTACGTGTTTTTCAGAATTTAATAGTCCTATACTTCAAAACTAAGGATGAGTGCAAATCCAGGGTAGAAATCTGAACAAACCAAATTTAGTGAGACCCGATTCAAAAGTGCGGCTTCGCTCATTCCGTATCAGATAAGGTTATTTTTCTTAAGTTTAACAGAATACGTTTGGAAGGCTTGTGTTTTTAAATGGAATCTCCCTTCCCTGCTGTAAAAGATGTCAAACATACACTAGATTAGATTTTATCTGTACTTGATATATTCTGCACTCTATCTAACCTACTTACTTGTTGTTAACTATTGATGGACTTCATGTGAAAAATGCTTTCTTACACAGAAAAGCATCCTTTGTCTTGGTAACCTCAAAAAATGACTCAAATGCGTGCTTGTGTAAATAATATGTTATTCTAATAACAGATGTTAGCGAACTTTTACCCAAGTTGTTAATTGAGTTCACTATTAGTTAGAGAATTTGAAATTGTCATCAGTGTATAATCCCAAACTAGAAGTGCTCTCTAATTTGTGAAACTGTCTAGCAATGGTATTATTTCTGAACAACTGTTTTCATTTCAGAAGCAATGCAGCTCAATCAGTTCTAAAGAAGAGTCTTGTCAGACTCAAAACATTAATGTTATTTGTCCCTCCACAAATACTGCCAGACCTGCTGAGTTTCTCCATAATGTTTAGTTTTTATTTCAAAACTCCAGCATCCACTGTATTTAGCTTTTATTTTGTTCTGCCTATTGCTGATGAAACTAATTTTTTTACCTAATTTACTGGAAGGGTTATAGACAAGACCAAATCAATTGCCTTTTATTATACCTTTCCCAATTTTAGTCCCTGCTTAAGAACATGTAGGATAGATTGAATTGCCTCCATCTGCGCTGTGGAATTCTGCGTGTAAAGTGAAAAAAAAGGCTTAACTTTTTTTCTTTAATTTTGCAGTCAGAGTAAAATACACTCTGTTGTGCGAAATATATAGCAAAGTCTACATTATAGCTGATGTGTGCATTTTAGACACATGTAGGTTATTAGAGGAATTCCTCTTATGCCAAAATAAGTTTATTAATATGTTTCTATGTTTTACAAAATGAAAATTGATAAAATGGAACTTTGTTCAGTAAAGGATTTAGCATGTGGTATGCGTGGTTGAAGAACTGAGCTGGCAATGTTCACCCAGAAAACTGAAATGGAACCAAACAGTTACATTATAGTTTGACAAATACAAAAAGTGCTGAGATTGCACAGTGGGTTTGGTTGACACTATAGTGAAGCGCCATAATCTGGACCATAATAGGACTAGGATTCCCATAAGGGGATAGAAATTAATTGCATATTTAGAAACTCATTTTAGTGGGGAAGGGTGGATGCTGGTCCTCCAGCACCTTCCCAGCTTCACTGGACAGCTTTGGTGAGTGCCAAATTTAAATCACTATGGAAGGGGAAGAACAGAATTCAGTAGGAAAGTTCTCCAAGACCTCTTGGCTGCTGCTGAAGCAGTACTGTCTGAGGCAGGCAGCCAGATTGCAGGCACATTAAAAAAAATGTTGGTTATTGCAACAGGGTGATGATGGGGAAATAGACTCCCTGCTTTTTAACTCACTTTCGATTGATGGTAGCAAAATATTTTTGCTTTTGGCTATCACACTTCAATTAAAACTTAACGAATTAGATCAAAATGAAGGATTCAATTCCAATTTCTCGAGTGAAAGAATAGGGATTCTATTTCCTACTATGCTGAAAAATAATAAACGTGCAACATCCAGTACGCTTATAGATACAGGTAATAAGTTTAGAAGGAAGGAGTTGGGTGCCTAGTACAAACAAGAAAATAAAAGCAGATAGCGGTGGGGTTGGGGGATGAATGAAGAGGTGGTAGAAAAGAGTGAGTCAAATCGATGGAGACAATGCCAGTGAGATAGAAAGATAAAGAAGGGGCAGACAAAGAGATTGCTGATGACAAGCCAGGAGAGGGATAAATGCTGAATGGGTGCTAACAGGAAGAGCAAAAAGTTGAAAATGGGTTGGGCTGTTCTGCGAGCAACCCACATAGAACAGGACCTGGGGTGTGGAGGTGGGCAACGATCATGGAGGTAGGTGTCTTAACATTCCGAAAATGTTAAACTCAATGTTAAGCCTTGCAGGCTGTATGATGGATGAGAAGGTGATATTCCCCAGCTTACCTTGAGCTTTGCTGGAACACTGCAGCAGGCCTGAGAGAGAGATGTTAGTCAGGGAACACAGTGATGTGTTCAAGTGGCAGGCAACTGGAATCTTGAGGTCATTTTTGCAGACAGAGTGTATGTATTCTGCAAATTGATCACCCAGGCTGCATTTTCTCTCCCCAACATTCAATCCCCACGACACTGTGAACAGGGAATACAGTTGTCTAGATTAATAAAATTGTACAATACTGAGGGGGCCCCTCAGCCCACCAAGCCAGGACAGGCAAAAAACTGTTCCAAAGCCACACTTGTGTCACTTTCCAGTACTTGTCCTATAGCCTTTTGAATGTTATGATATTTCAAGCACCCATTCAAATACATTTTAAAGGTTGTGAGATTTCCCATTTAAACTACGTTCCCAGACAACGCATTCCAGACCCACTACCTCTTGTTGAAAATAATTTTCCAAACAAATACGGTCTAAACTTCCTGCCTTTCACCTTAAAATTATGCCCCTTATCTATTGACCTTTCCTCTAAGTGGAATGGTTGCTTTCTGGCCGCCCTGTTCATACCTCTCATAACCTTATAGAACTTAATAAGATCCCCTCGCAGTTTCTCTGCTCTAAAGAAAACAACTCAAGCTTATCCGACCTTCCTTCATAGTGAAACTTCTCCAGCCCGGCAACATCCTGGTGAATCACTTTTGCAGCCTCTCCACTGCAATCATATCCTTTATGTAGTGTGATGACCAGAACTGTACATAGTACTCTAGCTGTAACCTAACCAAAGCTCTGGACAGCTCTAACATGACCTTAAGAGATAACAAGAACTGCAAATGCTGGAGTCAGATATAACACAGTGTGGAGCTGGAGGAACACAGCAGGCCAGGCAGCATCAGAGGAGCTAGAAAGTTGACGTTTCAGGTCGGGACCCTTCTTTTCTGAAAATAGTGACCAATTCAATTTTTCTTCTTTCTCTTGGCTGCTCAAAAGCTCTGCTGAAATACGTACCTGTTGTGTATTCTGGGGTCCATCTTCACTGCTTTTCCAAGGTTAATATTTCACAGAAAACCTTTCATCTCCCAAGATGATGCAACTGTGAATTTCTTGACACTGACGTATTTGTTTGGTTTCACTGACTTTGGATGAAATGGTAATTTGAGTGCAGCCGGTTTAATTCAGTCTATATGTGTTTGCTTGAGTTATCCCAAACTGTGGTCACATGATCACAGCAGCGATTTTAGATCAGTTTTGTCCTTTTGTGAAAAGTCACTTTGGTCCATGGATGCCTCAGGTGTTGAAAGTAAAATGATGGTAATTGATATAAAAAACTTATAATTGACATCAAGAAGTGAAATTAGTAGAAGCCCTCTAGCAAAATGTGGTGTGCTTTATTCTCTCTCCCTTGGGGCGTGATATGTAACAGAAGATACAAGAAAATTTAATAGGTCAGACAGTAACAGTGAAGAAAGACAGTGTAATGTTGCAAGTCAATGTTCTTTCATCAGAACTGAAGAATGAAAAGAGTTTTAAGACAGTGAAAGCTGACAGGAAGCTTAAAGAATTTAGAAGAATAATACATGAGTGTTTGCAGGAGTTAATCTTAAAGGGTCGGCATTGGATTTTATAGGTCAGTTTGCATTTGACTAATTCTTTCTGTACTTTCCCTGTGTTTATATTCTCTGTAACACTGTGTACCTTGACTTCTGTAACAAGTCTTGTATGTATCATTTCATTAAACACCTCTTGAAAACTCAGCATCCACTGTCTTCCCTTGGGCTATTACTAATTTAGTTAAAATGGTCTTCCATTTACATACTCATGCTGTTTACTCTGGATTGGCCTAAATTAATTTCAGGGTATCATGGATCATAACAAGTAGAGGGCCATAACTTTTTTTAAAATTTTTCTGCATTTTCGATTGCAGAATGAAAAGAGAAAATAACTGTTTTAAAACCAAGGATTGTGGATGGATTGCTTCACTTTCTTTAAAAAAGAAAATTACCTAAACTGATTGTCAGTGCTGTTTACACAGCTGTTGGTCCAAGCAGTGAATAAATCTAATTACAGGCGTCTAGGGGCAAGGGGCTGTGAATGAATGGAGAGTTGGCCAGCAACACGTTGGCCTGTGATATGGTGACCAGTTAATGATGGCAAAGGTATCCTGCCTGCCAACAGCCATGTGATTGGCTCTCAGGACAGCTTGGGAATGTAAATGTTCAGGGCAGAAGTCATTGGATGTCTAGGGGGCAAGGAGCTTTGCAGTAAGAAGTATCTCAAGCCTGAAGACTGCCAGTTTAATTTCCTTTATTAGTTACTGTAAACTCTGACTTTTTAATTAAAGGTGCAAATCAGTCACCCTGTGCCTCCTGCAAATAAGACCAACATTCCTTCTAAGCTGGGCAGCCACAAATAGTCAATCCGATGTCCCACAGACGGCGATCAGCATCCGTCATTTATTGGCTTTGGATTTCTGACTTCTAAACTCTTAATTACTCCCTGATTATGTTTTAGTCATTTTTGCTGATTTTTAAATTCTGTCCAATTCTGTCCAACTGTCTGGCCTGCTACAAATCTTCACGGAATTGTAAACTTTTTCTTTTAAGTTGATACTATCTTTAACATCCTTTTTTAGCCAAAATTGATGTATCTTTTTCTCAGAGCCTTTCTTTCTCACTGGAACGCGTCTTTGCTAAGTGGCACGAAATAGCTCCTTAAAAATCTGCCACTGCATCTCGATTGCATTATCTTTAATCTAATTTCACAGTCCACATTAGCCAGCTCTGTCTTCATATCTTCATTTAAGTTTAAAACACTAATCTTAGACCAATTCTTCACTCTCCCAAATTGAACACAATATGTAATTCTGTTATGAATGCTGCTATCTAAAGGCCCCCTTACCATGAGGTAATTACTTTATTTCACAACTATAGCCCATTCTGCAGCCAAAATTAAAGATACATCCTTGTGATTACACCAAGGTTAATATCAAAGTTGACCACTTTACCTGATGGAGAGGTGATGACTTACTGGTACTACTACCAAACTGTTAATCCAGTGATCCACTTCAACCCTGTCAGCTTTGAACTTCCCCACATTCCCACCCGACCCTGTCTAACTAAATCTTTACTGGCCAATTTTACTGCACACCCCTCAACATTGAGTCAACATGCCAGGTTCTCTTCCTGTGACTCCAAAGATTGGTTGCTCTGGATCCACACGGCCGACCGTGTCTCATTCACCAGACTGTAGAGGTGTGGATTACCTGGCTGTAACCACCCCAATCAGTTGACTGACTGTGCCCATGCTCCTGGACTGATAAGAGAAGGTGTCCCTGGCTTACCGTGCCTGGATACCCTGCCTAAAGCGTATCATAGTAGACGTGAATGAGGATTACTTCCCTTAGACTTTGAGGCTATTTGGTTGAAGCACATGAAGTGTGTCTGGCACGTACGTGGCTGGCACGTGATGCAGGTGTAATAAGGATATAACATGGTACCTTACAGCAATATGCCCACCCCTTGACTGATGACTACTGATAACTATGACAATCTGCTTGATTTTGTGTCTGTGCTGAAAGGCAAGGCAAGACAAAACTACTGTGATTTTCTGAAGAAGTGTCTAGGCCCGAAACGTCAGCTTTCCTGCTCCTCTGATGCTGCTTGGCCTGTTGTGTTCATCCAGCTCTACACCTTGTTAACTGTGATCTTGTTGGTTCTGTCTGAAGGGTCAAAGTTCAAAAAGGCAAAGCAAGGCACGACAAGGCAGAATTGCTGTGAGCATCAAAGTAGGCATGAAGTGAATATAAGCGAGGAGCCCTGAGATACAGACTGATGCAATCCCTGAACTGATTGCCTGACCTTATGTGCAAAGTGCCCTGGCAGCAACATTACAATGAAAGGTGCCGGGGTGCTCCAAAATGCAGCATTGAAGGCGATATAAATGTTGGCATCTTGTGCCATTGCAGATGTTCCCTGATGATGCAGTGAGGCTGAGCCATGAGGATACCAGTGTCGGTGAACATGAGGTCACTACCGATAAGTGTGCATGGAGACGTTGCTGCCGGCTGTTCAGATGGAGGCCCAGAGGAGCAAGTGACAAGCTGGAGTCACCAATTATCTGCTCTGAATTCCCTGTTGGGAATTCTTGGCATCTAGTTTCCAGCCAGTGGATGATAGATTGGGAGACTTCATACTAATGAGGTCATTAATAATGAGGCTGTTCATGCATGACAATCCTTGTTAATACACCTTTCACCACTCACTAGTGAGAATTTCATCTTGACACCAAATACTTAGTTGGAAAATAGCGCTTTTTGGACTCAATGTCAAGGAGGTCTTTGCTGGACATCTCCCTGCTTTTCCCAAAATTTTTCACATTGACCCCCTCATTTAAAGGCCGAGAATACGCATCCTAATACTTTTCATGGGCATGAAACAGCCTGCTAACATATTTGAAACTGTCAAGATTTAGTTTGAAATGTTTTCATGAAAACAGTACCCCAAGTCAGTATTCTGCAAATCTGTTGTAGCAAACAGCTCACGAAGCATATACCTCTGTGTGTTTGTGTGAGACTTTTCTTTTCCTCCAAGGAATTGGTGTCATGTCTGAAGCTGGCTGGGTTAGTGCATTTGAGTTTTTATAAATTAATTAGTGCAGAGCTCCCCACAATGTAACAAAACATAAACAATAAAGTGACATTCTCAAAGGAATGTTTCTGCAGTACAACAACATTGACAGCTGGCTACTCTGCTCATGCTAAATATTGATTTTATGTGTGGATATATATTGTATATTGATATATAGATCATCGGCAATCTCAGACAACCTCTCACGGAGAGAGAGTGAGAGGGAGAGGGAGTGGGAGATTCACGAATGGAGAGTGAGAGGGAAAGGGAGAGTCACGGAGGAAGAGGGAGAGGGAGATACACGAAGGGAGTCAGAGAGGGAGCATGAGAGGGAGATTCACGAAGGGAGAGGGAGCATGAGAGGGAGATTCACGAAGGGAGAGGGAGAGGAGATTCATGGATGGAGAAGGAGAGTGAGAGGGAGAGGCAGCGGGAGTGTGGAAATGTCCTAATTTCAATGGTAGATCTGTTCCTGGAAACCATTACTTAAATCAAAACTTCTCATATTGAAGCAGGTTTTCCCATTTAAGTCTGGTCGTGTCAGTTTGCTGGATGGCTGGTTTGCAATGCATAGTGATGCTTATAATGAAGGACTCTCCCTCTCAATCTTTCCCCTCAACTGAGGTGTGTGACCCTCAGGTTAAACCACTAACAGGCATCTCTTTCTAATGAGAGGGCAGCCTCCTCTGTCCTGGTAAGAATATGGTCTTTTCATGTACTTGGAGATGCATTCCCAACTCAAGACTTTTGTCTCCATCGCATATATCAACATGAAGTACAAGTTATTCCAAAGCCAAAAATAAACAAACCACAATGCATAAGGCATAATAATAATTAACACTTACCATCAATGAGATGGGAAGGAGTTAAAGGGAGATGGAGGGCTACCATTAGAACGTTGTCAGTTGCATTGTTTCTTGCACATGCTATGGACAGACATGAATGTTGCATCTGTTAAACAGCAGATCAAAGGCCTACTTTAGCATTCCATGTCAAGTGCAGGACCTTGTTTAATTGTGTCCAAAATAAGAATTAGCTTCAATAATTTTGACCGACCACTTTCTAATGTAGTCAATTGTAGTCACAACGAATAAATGGGTAGTAATTTGTTAACTAATTAATAATTTAATAATCTAACCATTTGCATCCATATATTGATAAAACAGGGTTATCTGCTTGTGCTTTATTAACTCCAGCAGTGACACATGATATTAATAAAGTGCTGGCTATAATTCACAACTCAGCATGAGTAGCACAAATGGGACTAAAAATGGAAGTTGAGTTGATATCACAGCTGATTTGGATCAAGTACCTTGATCTTTGTTCAAAATAAAACTCCCACCTTCAGAAGTTAGTTTAGAAAAGAAATGGGTTTTAAAGTAAGGAAATGTTAATACTTTTTCACATTCCTGCCTTGCTCTGAGACAGAGGTGTATGTAAATGCTCCTATTCAGAACAATTTGGATTTTGGTTTTGAATCATTCAGAATTCAGGTGGTCTGAACCTCAGTCCAGGGAAAGAAGCTGTGCACAAACAGCAGGATGGGCCTCCTTGGAACCTGCCATGGAAACAGTGACCTCGCAGATCTGATGGGGCCCCAATACATCACCATGGAAACAAACGGCTGGGATCTACAGGCACTAGGCCACCGAAATAATTAGATGTATTCTATTAACATAAATCAAAGCATCAAGAGGCTAAGAATAGTTGGACCTAAGGATGGCGTTACAAATTTGGAGCCAATTCCTTACCTTTTGAAGTCATTGCAAATCAAATTGATTCAAGTTTGCCTGAGCCAATGTCTGGTATAAATCTAATAAATGGATCATTAAAGATGAATTATTTCAGCATTTCGCAAAGCTGTCAGTTCTATGGAACGGTATAGTTCACCTTCAAGACACTAAAAACAAAGTAATTACCATGAGAATCCCATCAATCCTTTTACCACCATGTGTCCATATTGTTCTAATATTGTGTTATAGTACTGTCTGTACAGATTTTTTAAAAAAGATTTTGTGTAAATTGAATGTTTCACATACTACTGCTGGATGTATTTAGAAGAATTGTTCTTCACACTATCCATTACAGATACTGTGAAAACACCACAAGGAGTCCCAGATCAGTGACAATAATCCAGCAGACCTCAGGACATTGGATAACATTTGCAAAATTTTCCCATTAAGTCACACAAGAAAGTGCAATATTTAGAATGGAACATCCCTGATGAATTATGATATATTTATAAGAACATAATAAAAAACGAGCATTAACAATTCATAATTTAATTTAGAGTAGAAATAATACATATTGATGGATATTTTGATTACTCTAGCAAGTTTCAATCATTTTTACTGCTCATTGTCAAAATATTTGTCAAAAATATTTTCCCCTCATGCATCTAAATATGTTTATGCAGACAACATTTGTTTGACACTCTTAACTTTCCCTTGTAACAAATAAATAATTAACACATTTTTTTTCCATTAACAAGCCTGCAAAATAATCTCATATATCATGCCAGGAAATATCTTGGGATATAATAGAAACTATCTCAATAGGTCCCCACAATTCCTTATTAATGAATTTCCTCCTCAAAATGCTCCAGAACAAATTAAACAATATTGTCTGGATATTTTTCTCTGCTCCTCTGGTAGCCAGTGCAGTTTGCAGCTAATTTGGCTAGTGCTCAGCTCTTCAGCACAGTAAGTAGCTCCTACCCTTTCTTTTGTGCAGCTGCCAAATTTGTCATGTGGAGGTGCCAGTGTTAGACTGGGGTGGACAAGATCAGAAATCACACGACACCAGGTTATAGTCCAACAGGTTTACCTGAAAGTGCAGGCTTTCTGAGCTTCACTCCTTCTTCAAGTGTTAGTGAGAGAGGTGGTATCAGACACAGAATTTATAAGCAAAAGATCAAAGGGTCATACCACTGATGAGGATGTATCAAACAAACATAAGATGCTGTTAAATCTTTAAGCAGTTAGAAGGTTTTAATTGATTAATATGTACATGTAAATTCCCAAATTTCTTTCAAGTCACTGCCTTGAGAGAATTAAAGGTTTTATAAGTGTAAAGAAGAGGTGGCTTTTTAGGTCAGACAGTGCATGTTAGATGTGAGGCCTTATTTAGATTTGTGAATTTACTTTTCCTTCACCCACAGGTCTGGATAATTAGGGGCATATTGTTTTGATTCCTGCTAACGTCAGCAGCTCACTGCTTTTTTACACATTCATTGCTCTTACCTGCTCACTTAGGTTAGTACTCCAGTCCCAAGCCCAACGTGTGGATTTGTACTTTTTATCCTAGCTCATTTCTTACTTTTCTCTTTATCCCTCTCATTCCACCCCTCTTAGCTTGGCTTTCCTCAGTCCCTAAATCATAAAGCATTTCTGGGCGTTCCTTCACTCCTATCACAGACTTCAGTCACTGTTAGATAAGCCTGCAGCTTTATTCTGGGTCTCTTCCAGCATCCTTGGAAGGCCCATAAAGCTACTGCGATCCCAAACCACACTCTATATTACTCTCTCACTAATCTTCTCACCCCAGTGTGTTCCACTGGGGACTAATCTTGTCAATCTCTTCACTCTTAAAGTCACCCGCCTCACTGTTGACTCTGTGGACTCTGCCAATAGCTAACTCTCCCCACTTCTCAGACCATCTCCCTCCAGAAAGTCCTCACCATAGGATCATTAGAACAGAGGAACATAGGAACATCAGAATTAGGAGCAGGAGTAGGCAATTCAGCGCTCCAAGCCCACTCCACCATTTAACATGATCATTGCTGACCTTAACATGGTTCCATCCCTGGAAGATGGCATCAATTCTATAACTTTGATGAAAAATTGGCTGAGGTGTGAGATCGCCTTGATCCTGAATGAAACCTCCCTGCCTGATTCCAAACTGAGAGCAAAATACCGTGGATCCTGGAGAGCTGAAACAAAAAAAGAGCAAGTGCTGGAGAAACTCAGCAGCTCCATCAGCATGATATCAGATGAATTCATCTTGGTCTCAAAATGTTTCTCTCTCTCTCTACAGATAATCCCCGTCCTGCTGAGTTGCCCCTAGCACTTCCTGTTTTGATACATCCCATCTTATTTTTCATATAGACTATTACAGTAATGGTGTGGATTTATCACAAAGTCCCTGCTTGCTCTGTCCCACTACCCGTTTGGCACTTTCCATCTTTTGAGTGTCTCACCTTTTCGGCACATCTCACCAATCATTTAAAATTCTCATTCTCTACCATCCACTCAAGTGTCCTGGGTATTTCCTTATTGTGACAGCTTCCATCCTCAGACTCTACACAAGATTTTACGGGGAAAGATGGGGGGAGCTAGGGAGGAAGTGTAGAGAGCCAGGCTGCTCATCCCTCCCTGGTACGTAAGTCAATCAGCAACTGCTACACCTAAAAATTACAAGACCACACCCACCCTCCCACCCTGGAGTCACAACATGGACATCCACCCCCTGGCATGGGAGCTTTCAAGAGTTGATGGATCGATGATGATTCAAGGAAGTGAGCAGAGATGGCCTAACTGACTCAATGGGAGTAGCAAAGATGCATGAGGTGGCAGGAACAAGGGGTTGCTGTCAATGTGGTTGAAATATTTATTTGGAGGGAGAGGTAGGAAAGATGATAGCAGTGAACACAAAGAGTATGATGAAAAGAATTGGAAGTTAAAATGACTGGGGATGAGTGGTCACATAGGCCTGGAATTGATGGATGCCCCACCAGGCATGTTTTCTGTACTGGGTGAGGTGGAGTGGGCTGGCACATAAAAATGAGAAGCTGCCAGTCCAATTCCTTGCTGCCCACCCACCTCCGAAGTGTCGCCTGTAATATGGTAGGTGTGTGGCCACTTGTCTTTTATAAATAAGTCACGGATGGTCCATTGAGCAAGTAATCAAGCCAATCAACACTGACGTCACACCCCTGGTGCCAATATACAGTTAGCGTGGGCAGGACAGTGGTAATTGACCAATCTGATTGTCAGTAATGGACACTGCTGAAAGAGCAACAAGGTGCAAGAAGACGAGTAACAATAGAGACAAATATTCCAAAGCTTTAGGAGCAGGGAGGGATAAGAGAGTCTAGGGAGGGGGAGGGGTGATTGGGGCTGGATTTTAAGTGACAGCCAGTAAGGAAAATGTAGGGCATAAACCCCAAAATGATTTGATCTCCCCACTCTTTATTCCTAATTTTTTTACAACTTTGTTTAAGAACGGCCTGCCTAGTCCTGCATGCCTGCCAATGCTATCATGGCATGGGCAGTGGATTATTGGCTTGGCTTGATAACAAGTTCAATCAATCATCACTCATTTTAAATTGCAGGTTGAGAACACTAATTTCATGCCTCTGCACTTACATGTAAAGGGCTCAGGCTGGGCTGGAAGGTGGTGGAGTTGCTGTTCCTCATATTTTGCATGCTGTCTCCCTTCCCTGCCTCTGGCAAATTGGGGGTTGGACATAGAGATGGGTTTGACCCCCCATCACCCGCTACATCTCCCTGCATATACACACTCCGGTCCACTTTCACAGCCAACCCTTTGTTCTTCTATCTCATGTGACCTCACTAATCCCACTGTGTCAATCATTAGAGGATCGCTAATTGTCTTCTTGAATGGGTGCACGCACACAATCCTTTTCCCCTCCAAATTCTGCCTCTTCCTGTGTCTACCCTGGAAAAAGCTTTTCCTAAGTTCAACTGTTTTATAATGCTCCTGAGACATAGAGGGTCAATTCTGTGCTGTTGAAGTACAGTTTTCAAGCAGACAATGGCACAGTAGAATAGAAAACATTCTCTGTCACCAAATTAATGGTTTATATTTGTGGACAAAACAGAAATACTCATCGTTAACTTTGTGTACATCCTGCAAATTGTCTCATCACTGCACTCCTAATTGTTCAACTGGCAGTGCAGAATAATATTAATGCCGTTTCACTGTTGACCTGCATTCAGGAACTCCCTGCAGAGTCGTCAGATTTGTAATTGATATAAAACAGGATAGGGTAGGGGGATTGAGTGAATGACTCAGATGCTACCTGAATAAGTTGTGAACATTATGTAATTGCAGGTGAAATTTAATGTGAGCAAAACTGAAACTAGCGGCCATGAAGATGCGAGTCACCAATAAAAGCGATAAGGAACACAGGGTGGGAAGTGGTGATGGAAAGAAATGCCACAGAACTAAGCACCATTTTCATTACCAAATTATCTTGTGTGATGTACGTGGATCCATTGATACCACTTCAATATGATTTGCATCACTGCAGTAAAAATGTATAAAACCAAAGAGTGTGATTGTTGGCTGTTTTGGGGGCAGTTATAACCCAAACTGCCCATTGGGAATCCAAATGTATTTGGCATATTTCTTATCTTCCCACCAACCGTCCTTGGTGCCCTCACCTCACATCCTATTTCCATTGGTCAGCAGGCTATGATATCAGGAGAGTATAGAGCTTGCATTCATAAAATCCCTACAATGTGAAAGCAGACTATTCAGCCCATCGAGTTAACATTGACCCTCCAAACAGCATACCACCCGTATCCATGTCTCCACCTTATCCCTGTAATGTTTCATTTCCCATGGCTAATCCATCCAGCCTGCATATTCCTGGATATTATGGGCAATTTAGTATGGCCAATACACCTAAACTCCACATCCTTGGAGAGTGGGAGGAAACCCATGCAGGCACAGCAAGAACATGCAAACTCCACACAGACAGTCCCCTGAGGGTGGAATTGAACCTAGGTCCCTGGCATTGTGAGGCAGCAAGTGCTAACCACTGAGCCACTATGCTGAACTCCATTAAAACGCGTGGGCTCCCAGCCTTCTGAGTTAACTTAAAGTTCTCCATTTTTTTTTAGGAAGATGATATCCCTTTAATTAATTACTTGAAGATGCCATTGTGGCGCTCCAGCCAATGTGTTTTCTAAAAAAAGTGTCTGCATGTGTCTGTGTGTGAATGTGCATGTTTGTGAAAGAGGGAGAGAGAATAAGACACACACACATTTCCATCACCCCCACAAAAATGCTGCCAAATATCCGTGCTGCGGCTGAAACCAGCTGAGAAATGTGTTTTTGTTTCTGTATTTTAATTAGTTTCTCATGACATAGTGACAACAAAGGGAAAAAGGCAAATTAGACCTTTGGAACTGAAATGGATTCAATCCATTCGTTGCAGCATGAAGCTAATGTTATTTATTTTCCTCTGCAGATTCAAGATGAGATTTCCAATTGTACAGTTAATATAATAAGCAGTGCAATTGATTGTATTCCATGCATTGCAGTTAAAGAAGTAACTCATCCTTTCTTGTTTTCATAAGCATGGAAATGTTCAATGGGGCAACGATAATATTCTTGGGTCAAGAAGCCCACATGGGCAGCACAGTGGCTCAGTGGTTAGCGCAGCGCCAGGGACTCAGGTTCGATTTCACCCTCGGGCAACTGTCTGTGTGGAGTTTGCACGTTCTCCCCATGTCTGTGTGGGTTTTCTCCGGGTGCTCTGGTTTCCTTCCACAGTCCAAAGATGTGCAGCTTAGGTGGATTGGCCACGCTAAATTGCCCACAGTGTTCAGGGAGGTGCAGGCTAGGGAAATGTGAGGTTTAGGGGATTGGATTCGGGGTGTAGTTCTGGGTGGGATGCTCTTCAGAGGTTGTTGCAGACTCGATGGGCCAAGTAAATTCTATGAAGAAGCTTGCATAGTCCTAAAGTACTTGCTGGTCAGAAGGAAGGAAGGACTGATATTTATGTGGTACTCTTTCTACCTCACTCGACAGTCAATTCGGTACTGTTGAAGTGTGGTTTCTGTTGTAACTTATGTTATGATCCCAGTTAATTTTCTTACAGGACAGGTCAGATCCCAGACAGAAAGTACCTGTACTACTGAGATAAAATACACAGAACATCCACAGTCTGACTTGCCTAGTCAATTCTCAAAATAGAATTTTAATGATTGACCTAAGTCATCTCCTTAGTACGTCCAAGGGAGTGTGTTCATTTTGCACCACTGCTACTGCTTTAGTTTCTACTTCTGTTCCTAATGCCTCTTTATCTGAAGACTGCTTAAACTTTCCCACTGCTGCAATTTGTCTCTCATTAACATCCTAGCAATTGGCTTTGCTATATCCAATTTTATTACAAAGAAAGCATGTTAATGTCTTTACATCACTTCTAGTTTCAGCCATTTCCCTTTATTACTTTCCGTCTGGTCTCTAAAGCAAATACTTCTTCCACCTGTAGATTTTCTATTCACCCAATTTCCTTCTGAATTTTTATTTGACCATTTCCTAACTTGTTATTGTCTTTGTGAGATATCATTGTTATTTCCCAGAATTGCAACTTCTCTAACCTTGAATATTTGGCGCTCAATGAAATAACATTTTTAAAATTTGGAGGAATGTTATTTCTGAATTCTAATAGCCATCATTGGAATAAGAAGCAAATGAATCACCCCTTGGTAGACCACGCTCTACCTGAAGTAGTTTCAGGTGATCCTGTGCTCCTGACCAAAACTGAATGATGCACAATGGGAATCAGAGTCCTTCACCCTGTTTACGGTTTTACCACTGACAATCTTGTCGAATAGAGAAACAGGCTCAAAGGGCCAAATGGCCAACTCCTGAACCTAACTCCTATGTTCCTATTTGGAGTGAGAACTGCATGTGCTAGGCCTTGAGTGACCCTAATGATAATCCTTAAAGGAACTGTGGAGGGCTTGCTCATAAAACCGACATTATAATGTTTCCGTGTATTCTTGTTCCTCCTGAGACCCACAATAATGTGGTGAGCTGCTGCTGACTGTTCAGCAGGCCCCTCTCTGGAGTAGCCATTTCCCCTCATCTTCTAGCTCCCATATGCTGCGGAGATACTAAATGGGCTGCCACCTGGACTGGAGTGTGCATGCAGTTTCATTGACCCATTGCAACAGAGAGGCTTGATCTTTGAAGCACGTTTTGTTCTCACATGTTTCAGAATTAGGCAGAAGGTGCAACAGTTCAGTTCACTGCCCATCCAGCATGAGGGCCTGTTGGAAATTATCCCCATCCCACGTTTATTAATAGAGTGAACGCTGTGATTGGATTTTAAGAGGTTTCTTAAACCGTCATTTCAGAAACCCCAGCTAAAATAACATGTGGTAAGTGCACACTCCAGTGCAGAAAGCTGAGAGGCTCCACTGGGGCTTTCAAACTACCATCAAAGTCAGACTTCTGTCTTCACTGCTGTTTGTGAGGCACCACTAACAGTTCTGTTTCGGAGCACAAATGAAATAAATTGACCACACACCAGGTCAGGTTTGCCAGATTTGTCAATCTTTCATTCTTCCCAAGGACTGAATCAAATGTGATTACTTAGTCTGTAGGAAGACAGAAATGAAGAACTAGCAAAAAAAAACTTGTGTTAATTCCTCCCACCCCTTATCACAGATAATAAATCATGGAGAAGGAAGAAGGGTTTTGGGTCGTTTCAACAAATGGAACTTTTGGGAGTACGTGTGGCAATAAACAGCTTTCACAAACAGATGGAAATATAATCTGAAGACATTTTACTTGCTACTGAAATGAATGAGGTGGAATCATATCCGCTTTGGCACGGGGGCAAGAGAAGATGAATTTACCAGATTACTGTTAGGTCTGATAAACAGTCAGGCCGGTGTGGTAATTCAGTAAATGCTTTTATTTCAGCTGCTGTGGAATATTCACTTTCTATAGAACAATATAAAAATATAGATCCCAGAGCTGAACTGCTCCAGAAGCTTCACTCTTATTGAGGCCCTCTAGTGTTTAATTCATAACATGCAGTTACAATTCACACCTGAGCCACAACCTACAAACTGGCCGACTATTCTCAGAACTCTGTGAGACAGTGGACCATACTGCTCCAGCAGATCTTGATGTGCTGGGGAATTGGACTCGTGATTGGCAAGCTTTGTTTAATTTGAAAAAGTGTAGTATTGTGCATGTGTGCAGTGTGCATATTCAGCGCACACACCTCCGTCATGGAAAGTGATTAAAGACAAAGCAGAAAGATGGGGATCCGACCATTCTAGTGCTTATATCTCGAAAGGTGAAGCAGTAGCTGGTGAACCATGTTTTGTGAATACACTCATAGGACAATTCATTTTTTTTTTGTCCTTGTACAAATCTTAGTCAAGTAAGGCCTCCCCTTGTGTACAGAGTCCAGTCTCGGTCTCTTCATCTGGAGGCTTGATGTTGAGGGTCTAGGTATTTTTTGGTTTAGAGAATCTTATTCATCAAGATAGAGTGAAAGGTAGGGACTCTAAACTGTAGAGAGAGCACAAACTTGTGGAAGCTGACTGATGTTTATAGTCACAGTATCAAAGCATCTATCATTGCCAATGATGAAACTCTCGAATTAGTTCCTCTGTCCTGCTCTTTGCCCACAGCTCAGCAAATGATGAGGCCAATCCAGATCTCAGGTCACACCTACTGCAGCTTTGGGGGAGGAATCCTTGTGCTGATATTTAAATTCTGGACTGAGGCCATTTTCACCAAAGCTGCAACTGAGGTCAGAGGGAGTAGCCATTTCTGAAGAAGGGTCCTCGACCCAAAACGTCAGCTTTCCTGCTCCTCTGATGCTGCTTGGCCTGCTGCGTTCATCCAGCTCTACACCTTGTTACCACTGAGGTCAGAGGACTCAGCATAGAACGCATAGTCTTTTCTGTAGTCAGTTGACTGGCCCATCTCTGCTACCCAGAGATAGCAAATTCCCTCAACCACATCTCTTGCATTTCCTGCACTTCTGCCCTCACATCCCCTCCCCACAACAAAAGTAAAGACAGAATCCCCCTTGTCCTCACATACCACACCAACAATGTCTGCATTCAACGTATCATTCTCCGCCACTTCTGCCACCTTCAGTCCAACCCTACAACCAAAGAGATATTTTCCTCCCCGCCCTTTCTGTCTTTCATAAGGACCGCTCTCTCCACGACTCCATCATCTGCTCCACACTCCCCACTAACCCCACAACCCCGGCACCATTCCCTGCAACCACAGGAAGTGGTACACATGCCCCTACACCTCCCCACTCACCGTCATTCAAGGCATAAAACAAACCTTTCACATCAGACAGACGTTTACTTGCACATCCGTCAATGTGGTCTACTGTATCCGCAGTTCCCAATGTGGCCTCCTCTACATCGGTGAGACCAAGCGTAGACTCAGAGACCATTCTGTAGAGCACCTGTGCTCTGTTCACAACAAACGACAACATCTGGTCGTGAACTATTTTAACTCCCCCTCCCACTCCCTGGTTGACATGTCCATCCTGGGCGTCCTCCAGTGTCACAATGACGCCACCCGGAAGCTGGAGGAGCAGCACCTCATATTCCGCCTCGGCAGACTACCGCCCAATGGCCTAAACATGGAATTGACCAGTTTTAAAATCTCCCCACCCCCGGCCTCATCCCATATCCAACCTTCCATCTCACCCAGCCTCCTTGACCTGACACAACTTGTCCATCTTCTCTCCCACCTATCCACCGCTCCCACCTTACTCACCAATCCCCACCACTGCCTACCTGCACTCACCTATCACCATCCCACCTACCTTCCCCAGCCCCATCCTTCCCCTCTCTATTTATTTCTGAGCTCCGTTCCCCTCCCCCATTTCTGAAGAAGGGTCGCGACCCGAAACGTCAACTTTCCTGCTCCTTTGATGCGGCCTGGCCTGCTGTGTTCCTCCAGCTCCATACAGTGACATCTCTGCTACGCCCTGTCTCTATAACCAGGTATGTTTGTTCTTTACAAATCAACGTATTTACCTTTATTTACAGGATTGAACAAGCTCAGTGCCATCAGTTTTTTTTTGACGTAATCTAAAACTAAGAATGCAAAGATGAAGGGAATGATTGTGCTCAAGTTTAAAGCTAGTTCTGATTCATTCACTCAGGCAGGAGGTGCGGGGCGACAGTTTTAATTTGTATAAGATCAGGTCCAGCTTGGTTGGCAGGATGGGTTTTTTACTTCCATAAAATAGTGAATAAATGACTGGCTCATGTGCTGGATGCTGATTTACCAAGTTGCTTCAAATGAGGGCTGGACCAGTGTCTTATGATCACCTGTAACCAGAGTTAGGTACAGTAGTGCACTCAGGACCAGAGTAATCTCCTAGGTGAGGTCATGGGGACAATTGTTGAAATATTTCACAATGGTTTTTTTACCCAATTGATCTAGGAGTTCATTTTTTTTTTGTTTCCTCAACCAACAGGTTATATACGTTTATACGGGCATGATGGCACTGGGAGAGTGATATATAACGACGGACTGTGTTTGACGCTGCCTTTCAGGAACCAGTTTCTCATGCCCACTTGGCACTTACTCGGTCTGCTGGCACATACACAGCTTCTCCCCTACCTGACACTTTGTGGGACAGCTGTTATCAACGTCTACTCACCTCTCACCACTTCACGCACCATTGATCCTCACCTACCTCTCCCAAACCTATGCTCACCCCAGGAAAGGCAGCAAGCAGCGCAGGAGGGCTCACTGGCAAATAGGAGGCTGTGAGCTTTAAGAGAGGGGTGGCAATGGAGGTGGCAAGGGGTCAAGAGAGGTTGTGGACAATGGGCACATAGCAACAGCATCAGCTTACTTTGTGGGTATCAAAGGGGCATGGGCAGTCATCCTTGGGCAGCAACAGGAATTACAGTGATCATGATACACAAGGTTTCGCAATATGTGAGTCAGCCTGAATGGACTATGGTCTTTTTGTGACCATGGTCATTTAAATTTAAGTATGTCCCACAAAGGTACCCAACATTCAACACAGCAGGCAGTTTAAGATCCAAAATTCAAATGGTCAGGAAAGCAGGAGAGGTTAATAGCAGTTTCCTGGTCTGTGACTTAAGTACTGCAGAGCGAAACCTCTCACAGTCATAAAGTTGGCAACATTCCTAATGAGAAATAATAAAGTAATGAGGATGAGCACAGCTTTTAAGATTACATGGGAAGAAGACACAACAATTTATATATGTCAAAAGGGAAAAGAGAGAGATCGCTCACTGGCTAAACATAGTGTTTGACAAATTTATTAGAGTTCTCCGAGGATGTAACAAGCAGGTGCATCAACAGGAAGCAGTAGTGTTATAGAGTCATAGAGATGTATAGCACGGAAACAAACCCTTCTGTCCAACTCGTCCATGCCGATCAGATATCCTAAATGAATCTAATCCCATTTGCCAGCATTTGGCCCATATCCCTCTGAATCATGTACGCATCCATATGCTTTTTAAACTGTAATCGTAGCAGCCTCCACCACTTCCTCAGCCAGCTCATTTTATATACGCACCACCCTCTACATGAAAAAGTTGCCCCTTAAGTGCCATTTATATCTTTCCCTTCTTACCTTAAACCTATGCCCTCTAGTTTTGAACTCCCCTACCCTGGGAAAAGACCTTGCCTATTTACCATAACCATGCCTCTCATGATTTTATAAATCTGTATAAGGTCACCCCTCAGCCTCTGACCCTCTGGGGAAAATAGCCCCAGTCTATTCAGCTTCTCTCTGTAGCTCAAAACCTCCAACCCTGGCAACATCCTTGTAAATCTTTTATGAGCTCCCTCTAGTTTCACAACTTCCTTCCTGTTGGAGGGAGACCAGAACTGCATGCAGTGGCCTAACAAATATCCTGTATAGCTGTAACATGACCTCCCAAATCCTATAACTCAGTGTAGTGACCAATGATGGCAAGCATACCAAACGCCGTCTTCATTATCCTATCTAGCTGCGACTCTATTTTCAAGGAACTATGAACCTGCACTGGTCTCTTTTGTTCAGCAAAACTACCCAGGGCCTTACCATTAAGTGTATAAGTCCTGCTCTGATTTACCTCTCCAAAATGCAGCACCTCACATTTATGTAAATTTAAACTCTAACTGCTACTCCTCAGCCCAATGGCCCATCTGATCAAGAACCCATTCTACTCAGAGGTACTTCTTCGGTGTGCGCTACACCTACAATTTCAGTCTCACGTGCAAACCAGTTTTTGTTTTAAATTTCAGTAGGTTTGTACAAAAGCAGCTATCACTTCTGAAGAAAGGTCACTGGACTCAAACTGTTAATTCTGCTTTCTTTCCACAGATGCTGCCAGATCTGCTGAGTTTCTCCAGCAATTTCTGTTTTTGTTTCAAATCCTCAACATCCATAAGACCATTAAATTATCAGTAGCAGGAACAAGAGTAGGCCATTTGACTCCTGGAGCCTGCTCCACCATTCAATAGCATCATGGCTGATCTGGCATTCCTCACGTCCACTTTCCTACCATTTCCCCATAATACTCTCCCACTGACCATGAATCTATCGATCTCAACCTTAAACATATACAAGGTCACTGCCACCACAGTTGTCTGTGTAAGGACTTTCATAGACTTGTGACCTCTGAGGGAAGAAGTTTCATCTCATCTTACTATTAAATTGGCACCTCTTTATTCTGAGACTATGCCCCTGGCTCTAGACTTTCTCATGAGGAGAAAAACCCTCTCAGCATTTACCCTGTCAAGCCCCTTAGGAATCCTGTACGTCTCAATGACATCACTTCTCATTCTTTTAAACCCCAGTAAGTAGAGTCCCAACCTGTTTAGCCTTCGCTCATAAGACCATACCGGAGATCATCCTTGTGAACCTTCTCTGAACTGCCTCCAATGAAATAATGTATTTTCTTAATAAGGGGACCAAAACTGCTCACAGTACTCCAGATGTGGTCTAACCAACATGTTGTAGAATTACAGCAAGACTTCCCTACTCTTATACTCCAGCTCCCTTGAAATAAGAGCCAACAGTACAGTACCAGTTTTGTTTTTACATGTGCCAGTGGATTTAATGTGTTTCAGACTTCCCATAATGTCCAACATAAAAGGTATTTCACAAGACAGAAGTCATGGCATTGAGGGTAATGTATAAGAATGGATTGGGGATTGGATGACCATCAGGTATCACAGTCAGGATAAATTGGTCATTTTCAGGTTGGCACATTGTATCTAGTGGAGTGTCACTGGTAGCAGTGCTGAGACTTCAACTATTTCCAGCCTAGATCAATGACTCGGATGAAGTGACTGAGCGTATTGCAAATTTACTAACAGTACAAAAATAGATGAGAAAGCTAAATTGTACAGAGTACACCCATGGATATAGAAGCATGAAGATGAATGGGCAAAAAAAATGGTAAATGGAATAAATTGTAGGGAAAATGAAGAATTTATCCCCTTTGTTGGAAGGATAGAAAAGTAATGTACTATTTAAATGGAGAGACTTGAAAATGCAATGGAATGCTGCAGTCCAGATGGCACCATCAGATGCACAAAGTTGGCAATCCGGGAAAAACAAGTGCAATCAGGAGGTTTTCACAACTCCAGGAGATTCCATTCTCCATCAATATACAGCTGACATGCACCCTCAAGGAGAGAATCATGTGGCCATCTAGATCCCTTAAGAGCCAAACTTCTTCATATCAGGAAACTCACTCACTGGGGGCAAGGAATAACCCCTTCAATGTTGGTTTATATCACCTATAAGGAATTGCTCAAGTGAGGCACTTGAGCTCTGCGTGACTGTTGAGCAGTCAGTAAATTGAAGATAGCTTCAGTGCTCAGGTAATTCTGGTGTTTGATCTTTCTCACCTTAAAGAGAGAGGGTGTGTCTGTGTCTTTGTCATGCTAGGGTGGCATAGTGGATCAGTGATTAGTACTGCTGCCTCACAGCACCAGGAACCCAGATTCAATTCCACCCTCGGGTGAATGGTTGTGTGGAGTTTGCACGTTCTCCCTGTGTCTGCATAGGTTTCCTCCAGGTGCTTAGGTTTCCTCCCACAGTCCAGTCCAAAGATGTGCAGGTTAGGTGGATTGGTCATGCCATTGTGCCCAGGGATGTTTAGGTTAGGTGGATTATACATGGGGAATGGGTCGGGGTGGAATGCTGTTCAGAGGGGTGGTGTGGACTTGTTGAGCCTGTTTCCACACTGTAGGGATTCTATAATAAATAATGAGGAGGAGACAGTAGGAACCAAAACATCAGCTTTCCTGCTCCTCTGATGGTGCTTGGCCTGCTGTGTTCATCCAGGTCTACACCTTGTTATTTGTAATAAATAATGTTTTTCTTCCCACTGCTTACTCAGTGCAATCAATATTTGTAATTGCAATTGAAAGGAACTTTCTTTTAAAAAACATTATTTGCAAAAGAATATTGAATTCAATAATTATAGCAGAGATAAGACATGGAATTGGGAAGGAACAGGAGTAGGCCATTCAGACCATTGAGCTTGCCCCACCATTCAGTACAATCATGGCTGATTAACACTTCCCATGGCATCCTGGACTCTTGTACATCATTGATACTGAGAAATCTATCAACCTCTATCGTAAACACATTCAAAGAATAAACTTCCATTGCCCTCTGTGGTAGAGAATTCCAAATGCTCACAACCCTCTGAGTAAAATAAATTCTCCTCATTTTGGATCTAAGTGGCTTTCCCCTTACTTTGAAACTGTGCCCCTTGGTTCTAGACTGGCAAACCAGGAGAAATGTCTTATGCATTTACCCTTTCTATACCGTCAGCTATTTTATAAGTTCCAATGAGATCACCTCTCATTCTTTGAAACTCTGGAGAATACGAACTCAGTTTGTTCGGCTTTAAACAAGTTGAAGATGGTATGCTGCGTGAGGACCTTAAGATGGAACTGTTGTTGCAAAATGAGGTTCTTTAAACTGCTCCCTTAACAGCATAAACCAAATATGCTGACAGACCATACACTTCCCTCACACAAGCAGCTGCCTGATTCATTGAATGGCTACAGGGAAAGACATACGAATTCTGGACGCAGCTTTGGGAAAATCTTGACACTAATCCCTAGTGTTAAAGGTCCTGATTTTAGAAAAGATTGAAAATCTGACCTTTTCAACCA
Organism: Ginglymostoma cirratum; assembly: GCA_024137785.1. Lineage (NCBI taxonomy): Eukaryota > Metazoa > Chordata > Chondrichthyes > Orectolobiformes > Ginglymostomatidae > Ginglymostoma > Ginglymostoma cirratum. The sequence goes on from JAHRHZ010000039.1 coordinate 11,639,586, forward strand.
AGAAAGAATGTACAAAGAAAGAACTTAAAGTAAACACAGAAATATACTTCAAAGTAGATCTTAGTAGGGGGCATGGAGATATAGGATTCAAACTAGCAAAGGAGAGATTTAGGGGATTCTTGACTGCCAGATGGCTCAGTAAAGCTGAAAACCTTGTGATCATTCATGAACCAATTGGCTGCTAGAGTGGGGGAGTGGGATGTGTTGGATAGGTGAAGTCAGCAGTGTACATTGTCTCCCTTGTTAATAATGATCTTGAGTTTGAATGTATATTGAAAAGACCTGATTCAACCATAATGTGATTCTGAGTTTACTATACCGGAGGGAGACATGAGGAGTATCATTGGGAAACAAGAGGTTTTGTCACATGTTACAGATTGTCATGAATCACAAACCAGATCCTCAAACATGAGACAGTGTGTTATGGCCAGCTGCGAGTTGAGGTTCCCCAATTTATTACAGCTCCAAACTGGTGACCCTGCCTCATTAAGCTCATGGATGAGGACGGATGAATTGGCTCCCCTTCTTTGTTCACCAACCCAGCTATCCTCACTAACATCTGAAGGTCAGTGCCAAAATCCCACAGACTAGTGAAATAACAGTCGACAGTCACCAATCCACAACTTAAACACATAGCCGCTAGACTGGGTCTGTTGTATGAGGTGAGGGAAGCAACAAGAGGGAAAAAGCATACTTTACCTCATCCTTACCAATCTGCTTGCTGTAGATGCATCCATCCATGACACTATCAGTAAGAGCGACCACCAATCAATCCTTGTAGAGATCAAGTCCCATCTTCACTTCAGGAATTCACATCGTATTGTGCGGCATTATCACCGTGGCATATGTAACACAATTTGAACGGATCTAGTAACTCAACACTGGTCATCTATGGGCCAAAAGAAGCAGCAGAATTGTATCCCTGTACAATCTGAAACTTCATGGCTGGGCATACCTCCCACATAATCATTACCTTCAAACGAGGATCAACACTGCGTTTCAAGATAGAGTGCAGAAAAGTATGCCAAGAGCGGCACCAGGCATGCCTGAAAATGAGGTATCAACCTGGTGAAGCTACAAAGCAGGACTACTTGCCTGCCAAACAGCATAAGCTAGTAATAGAGCTAAGTGATTCTACCACCAATGGATCAGATCTAAGATCTGAAGTCCTGTCACGTCCAGTCATCAACAGAATTGGACAATTAAATGACAAGAACTTTCAAAAGTTGATTGGAGTAGACTTCTCACAGGAAAAAGGACATCTGATAAGTGGGAGGTGCTCAAGAGTGTGATGGCAAGAGTTCAGAGGCATTATGTTCCTGTTAGAGTGAAGGGTAAGGCTAGTAAGTTTAGGCAACAAAGAATGAATAAACATGTTAAAGTTCTAGTGCAGAATAAAAGAGAATCTTATTTTAGATATAGACAACTTGGCTCAATTGAATCTCTTGAGCGTAGGGGCATTCTAAAGAAAGAAATCAGGAACGCAAAGAGGAGATATGAGATAGCATTGGCAGATAAGGTTAAGGATAATCCAGAGAGTTCTAAAAATACATTAAGAGCAAGAAGGTAACTACAATGAGGGTATGACCTCTTAAAGGTCAAGGAAGTCATCTTTGTGTTGAACACCAGGAAATGGGAGAGATACTAAATGAATATTTCACATCAGTTTTTACTGTGGAGAAAGACATGGAATCTAGAGAATGCACAGAAATTAACTTTGATGTTTTAAAAACAGTTCACATTACAGAAGAGGAAGTACAGGAGGGCTTAGAGAATATAAAGGTGGATTAATGTCCAGGACCTGATCTAATGTATCCCAGAATGTTGTGGGAAGCAAGGGAAGAAATTATGAGGTTTCTTGCAGAAATACTTGCATCATTTACAACTATGGGTGAGGTGCCTGATTACTGGACTATGGTTAATGTTGTACCTTTGTTGAAGAAAGGATGTAAGGAGAAATCGGGGAACTATAGACACATGAGTCTGACTTCAGTTGTGAGTAAATTGTTAGGGGTGATTATAAAAGATGGGATTTATGGACATTTAGAGAGGCAAAAATTGATTAGGGATAGTCAGCATGGTTTTGTGTGAGGAAAATCATATCTCACAAACTTGATTGAGTTTTTTGAGGAAGTTACCAAAAAGATTAACAAGCATGGGGCTGGATGAACACAGCAGGTCAGACCTGCTGTGTTCATCCAGCCCCATGCTTGTTATCTCGGATTCTCCAGCATCTGCAGTACCTTTTATCTCTGATACCAAAAAGATTAATATTGGCAGAGCAGTAGACGTCACTTATTTGGATTTCAGTAAAGACTTTGACCAAGTTCCATATGGTAGACTAATTAATCAAATTAGGTCACGTGGGGTTCAGGGTGAGCTTGCTTTTGGATACATAATTGGTTTAACGACCGGAGATAGAGTGTGGTGGTAGAGGGTTGTGTTTCGGACTGGAGGCCTGTCACCAGCAGTGTTCCACAGGGATCGGTTCCAGGTCCTCCTTTGGTTGTCATTTATATAAATGATTCGGATGAGAATGTAGAAGGCGTGGTTAGTAAGTTTTGTGGACGACACCAAAATTGGTGGCATAGTAGACAGTGAAGAAGGTTTTCTAAGATTACAAAGGGATCTTGATCAAATGGATCAATGGGCTGAAAAATGGCAGATAGAGTTCAATCTGGATAAACGCGAGGTATTGCATTTTGGTACAACAAACAAGGGTAGGATTTCTACAATTATACAAAGGGTAGGGCCCTGGGTAGTGTTGTAAAACAGAGGGATCTAGGGCTGCAGGTACATAATTCTTTGAAGTTTGCGTCACATATAGACAGGATGCTTAAAAAGACACTTGGTACGCTTGTCTTTGTTGCTCAGTCCTTTTGAGTATAGGTGTTGGGAAGTCATGCTGAGATTGTACAGAACATTAGTGAGGCCTCTTCTGGAATGCTGCATCCAGTTCTGATCACCCAGTTATAGGAAGGATATTATCAAGCTGAAGAGGGTTCAGAAGAGATTTTCCAGGATGTTGCTAGGTATGGAAGGCTTGATTTATAAAGAAAGGCTGGATAGGCTGGGGGAAGAGAGCTAAGAAATAAATAGAGAGAGGAGGGGTGGCGCTGGGGAAGGTAGGTGGGATGGTGATAGGTGAGTGCAGGTAGGGAGTGGTGGGGATTGGACAGTGAGGTGGGAGGGGCAGATAGATGGGAAAGAAGATGCTCCCACCTCACTGACCAATACCTACCACTGCCTACCTGCTCTCACCTATCACCTTCCCCAGCCCCACCCCTCCTGTCTCCATTTATTTCTGAGCTCCCTTCCACCTCCCCATTCCTAAGGAAGGGTCCTGACCTGAAACATCAATTTTCCTGCTCCTCTGATGCTGCCTGGCCTGCTGTGTTCCTCAGTTCCACACTGTGTTATCTCAGACTCCAGCATCTGCAGTTCTTACTATCTCTGGATAGGCTGGGACTTTTTCACTGGAACATAGGAGATTGAGAGGTGACCTGATAGAAGTTTATAAAATAATGAGAGGGATAGATGGTAGTTACCTTTTCTCTAGGATGGAGAATTTCAAGACCAGGGGCCACACTTTTAACGTGAGAGGGGAGAAATTTTTTTTAAAAAGCATAAGAGGCATTTTTTTTTACACAGAGGGTAGCTTGTGTGTTGAATGAACTTCCTGAGGATATGGCAGATGCAGGTACAATTACAAAGTTTAAGAGATATTTGGATAGGTACATGAAAAGGTTTGGAGGGATATGGGCCAGGAGCAGGCAGGTGGGACTAGTTTAGTTTGCGATTATGTTCAACACTGTCTGGTTCGACCGAAGGGTCTGTTTGTGTGCTGTATGGCTCTATGACTTTATAATTCACTGGGGGAGTGCATTATCAGTGAACATCCCCTTTCCCAATCTTATGAAAGAGGAAGGTCATTGAAGAAACAGCTGAAGATTGCTGGGCACAGGATACTCCCCTGAGGATCTGAGATGACTGACTTCTACCAAACACAATCATCATCCTTTTTACCAGTTAATATTTCAATCATCCCCATCTTCCATGATGGGAATGCCTGAACATCAGTGTAATAGGTAAGGCTGAAGCGTCCACAGCAATCTTCAGCCAGAAGTGCCGGGTAGATGACCCCTCTCGGCCTACTTCAGTGGTTCCCAGCATCACAGATGTCAGTCTTCAGCCAATTCAATTCTCTCCACATGATAACAGGAAATGGATGAAAACATGGGATACTACAAAGTCTACAGGCCCTAACAACATTCCTAAAACATTGAAACAGAATGGGATGGCACAGTGGTTCAGTGGTTAGCCTCACAGTGTCAGTGACCCAGGTTCAACTCCAGCCTTGGGGGGGCTGCCTGTGCGGAGTTTACACATTCTCCCTGTGTCTGCGTGAGTTTCCTTCAGGTGCTCCGGTTTCCTCCCACAGTCCAAAGAAATACAGTTTAAGTGGATTGGCCATGCTAAACTTCCTGTAGTGTCCAGGGCTGTGCAGGCTGGCTAGATTAGCCAAGGGATAAGCATGGTTCCAGGAATAGAGTAGGCAGTGTGGGTCTGGGTGGGATATTCTTTGGAGAATGGGTTGTGGACCTGATGAGCTGAATGGCCTGCTTCCACACTGTAGGTATTTTGTGATTCTATGAGAACACAGAACAGTGCAGCACAGGAACACATTAGACCACGATGTCTGTGCCAAATATGATGCCATTCGAAACTAATCCCATCTCGCTGCACATGGTCCGTATTCCTCTATTACCTACCTCTTCACCTGTCTATCTAAATGCCTCTTAAACAATGCTATTGTATCTACATCTACCACCTCCCATGGCAGCACGTTTCAGACACCTCCCACTCTCTATGTAAAAAAAATCTGCCTCACACATCTCCTTTAAACTTTCCACATCTCACCTTAAATCTGTGCCCTCTAGTATTTAACATTTCCACCCTGGGAAAAAGACTCTGGTAAGTCAATGCATCCACGTCTCTCATAGTTTTATAGACTTCTATCAGATCACCCCTCAGCCTCTGATGTTGTAGTGAAAACAATTCAAGTTTGCCCAACCTCTCCTTATAGCTGATACACCTCAATCCAGGCAACATTCTGGTAAAGCTCTTTTGCACCTTCTCCAAAATCTCCACATTCTTCCTATAGTGTGGTGACCAGAACTGCACGCAGTACTCCAAATGTGGCCTGACTAAAGTCTTACTCAGCTGTAACATGACTTGCCAACTTTTATACTCAATGCCCCACCCATGCCTTCTTTACCACAAATTTTAGCAATTGTATTAAAGACTGTGCTCCAGAATTTGCTGTGTGCCTAGCCAAGTTGATCCAGTGCAGGTACTGCACTAACATCCATCAAAAAATGTGGAAAATTGCCCTGGTATGTCCCATACACAAAAGCAGGACAAATTCAACACGACTAATTACTGCCTCATCAGTGTACTCTCAATCACCAGTGAAGAGATGGAAGAGGTCATCTACAGTGCTTACCAATAACTGGTCATTGATGCTCAGTTGGGCTCTGCCTGGGGCTCTCAGCTAGTTAGAGTCATAGCTGGCACATAGGAAGATGGCAGAATGGAGGTCAGTCACCCTATCTCCAGCATATCTCTGCAGGAGTTCCTCAGGGTAGTGTTCTGGGCCCAACCATCTTTAGCTGCTTCCTCCATCATAAGGTCAGCAGTGGAGATGTTCACTGATGATTGCACAATGTCTAGCATCATGTGTGACTCCTCAGGTACTGAAGAGATCCATGTCTGAATGCAGCAAGGCCTGGATCATATTCAGGATTGGTGTGACAAGTGACATTTGCACCGAATGCCTGGCAATGGCCATTATCAATAAGAAAGAATCTCAGTATCGTCCTTTGACCTTCAATGGCATTACTATCATCAAATCCCTCATTATCAACAACCTGAGGATTATCATTGACCTCCAACTGGACTTGCCATATCAGTAAGATGGCCACAAAAGTAGGTCAGAGGCTATGAATGCAGAAAGTAACTCACCTTCTGTGTCCTCAGAGACTGTTCACCATCTACAAGGTATAATTTAGGAGTGTGATGCCACAGTCCCCACTGGCCTGGATGGGTACAGCTCCAACAACATTCAAGAAGCTTGACAACATACTCAACAAAGCAGCCCGCTTGATTGGCACCACCCCCAAAATCATTCACCCTCTCGACTACTGAAGCTCAATAGCAGCAGATGCTCTGCAGAAATTCAGCAAGTATCTTCCAAACCCATAACCATTTCCATCAAAAAGGATAAGGGCAGCAGATATATGGGAACACCACTCTATACGCAAGTTACACTCCAAGCGTCTCAGCGTTCTAACTTGGAAATATTTCATTGTTTCTTCACCGTCACTGGATCAAAATCCTCAACTCCATCTCTAACAGCACTGTGGGTCTTTCTACAGCAAATGGACTGTACTTCACCACCACCTTCTCAAGGACAACTGGGGATGGACAACTGCTGACTCAGGCAATGGTTCCCACATTCCATGAATGAATAAAAAGCAAACCCAACCATTGGTCACAACAAGGTTAATTTAAAAATGGAGCCCTCCACTTGTGGATACCTTTATCTTAGACCCAAATGAACTTACATTTATCTCAGATAACAAGCATGGGGCTGGATGAACACAGCAGGTCAAGCAGCATCATAGGAGCTCATTTTAAAAGGAGCCATTTATCTAGACTTTCTTGAGTTAACAAATAATGACTATATTAGTTACTAAACAGGAGAAGAATTAATAATGCAACCCACATACACACACATACACACCAATTAGAAATAAAAGGCAAGTTGCAGCAGATATAATTTTAATAAACAGATAGATCAGTTTTTGAATTATTAAGAGTGGATAGTTGAATGTTGCAGCTGTTGTAATGGACATTACCAGTAGCAATGTCATTGGTAGCTGGACAGCCAATTTCATAATTTTTAGTTTACGTTGGTTGAGGTTCTCTCGTTCTGACTCCTTTCAACCATGAGAAAATTCCCGCAATCAGGGCAAGAGTGAAGTCTTTTGCTATCCTGTTTCCTTTGACTGATTTGCTAGCTAGCTGGCTTCTCGCAATCAGAAGAAGGCTGTTCTTTGACCTGCACTACTGGGCTGCCTAGGGAACAGTTTCTTCAAAGGGAAAAAATGCAGTTTAGAAAAAATGACTGCAGTTTAGGACATAATCTGCAGGGGGTGGCCTTTGTTATTTTTGTCATGACAAGAGATCACGGTCGTTGGTTGGCTTGCTTCTTCCTTTTTTTGAAGGGCTGTTGTTTGAAGTTCTCTTTGTATCTTTAGATGTGACATTCCATGAGCCTCTCTCTCTCTCTCCAGACAGCCATTTAAGTTACATCCATAGCTATATCCGCCCTCTTTAACAAAAGACATTTTGGACTTATGAGTTTAAAATATCCATTGCTGTTTGGGGTTCTGACCAGTGGTCATGACAACTGTGACATAGTTAATTTGTAACATTGTACCTTAGTTAAGAGATAAGACATATCAGTGTTTTTTCTTGAAAAGTTTGAAGATTTTCAACATAATAATAGCTTAAAACAAAAGTCAATGTTCTCCATTTGCAAGTAGCATAGAGCCATCAGCTATTATGGCTTCTGACTAATTTCCATCACTACCAAAGCACACATCAGAAATGTAGCTCACCACCCCATACTGTCATGTTCACTCACACACGTGCCCACTTATATGCACATAGAGTGGCAGTTGTACATGACAGTCAACTGGTAGAATTTCAGTATTGTGAACTTTATAAGCAGCATGTATAACACTGTTAATATTGCATCAACTTGAACATTGAAATATCATAAGGCACCCTGTGGGTGAAATCTATACACATGGCATGTAGCAATTCAGGAAGTAGCTCATCGCCAATGTCTCAAAGGTAGTTAGTGCCAGTGACACCCACATTCCATTGGAAAAATAAACAAAAATTTCATTGTGACAGTTTTTACACTGTGTGATCATGACTTTGCATCATGATCCCATCAAATTGAGAGTAAACATGGTACTTCGGAAAAAAAATGTGGTAGTTTTCTGACATTCCTCCTTTAGAGCACTGCTCTAAAAAGAAAGAACAGAATAAATGAAAAAGAGTTAAAGATTGGCAACCAGATAATGACCAAACCCAGCCAACAGTTGTCAAGCATCTGTGTTGCATTCAGTGAATTAATTTATTATTAACAACAATGTTCAGTCTCTGGAACTTTTAGTGCAATCATCCTGTTTTCACAGTTACTGAATAGCTGGAGTCCCAAGATCTCCATCAGAGAAAGTGAAGAAAATAGCTGCTACAGACGTCTAGTCAAATAATCTTTGAATGTGTCATGAATTCAAATGCAGGTTCAGAAGTAATTGCTCAGCTTGCATATTAGGTCTGAGGCAGCAGTTCACACGAGTTGAATCTGTTAAATCAGAAGCCTATCAGCAGAAGACTGAGGGTTTAGTGAAACACTAAGCCCAGTGTGTGTAATAGTTCCAACAGTAACTGGCCCATTGTTTGTTCACGTATAAAATACTGTCCAAAATAATTTTTTCTGCTTCGAATAAAAATTTTAGAAATCTAGGCTAAATCTATTAGAAGGTTTTACTCACAGTGCACTGAAGAAACATGAGAATCAACTGACGAGTAATTGTTTGGGAGCAAAGGGAAGACCCTAGAAATTCTCAACATTCAGAAATTCTCAATAGTCATCACTGTAGGTACATGCCATCTCTGTGAGCATTTCAATCAAGCTGCACTTTATGGCAATGTCAGTGAAAAGGTTAATAGGCAGTGAGCAAACTGAATCATTTGTTTGCACAGTTGGTAATGTCTGGATCGGATGATTTATGGCACAGAAAATATTATTGGGATTAGGCCTGGTATTTTCCTGTGGTGTGTCCTTAAATGACAATTGCCTGCATGGAATATTGTCAATGGCGGGGTCACAGCATTTTATTCATATCAAATAAATGGCATCTTTTGAAGATAAATATTAATCTTATATAACTGGATCTGTTTGTCTTGTCTCTTACCATTCTAATGGACTGAAATTGGCCATGGGTTTCTTCCAGCTGTGACTGTACATCTGGTAATTTTATTTTACACTGCCAGTGTTAAAGAAATGGGCTAACATTTTGTTCAAAGTTAATATTTAGTGGAGATAGTCCTTTTTTCTTTTGACTTGTGTAGATCTCTCTTGCTTCACTTCAGAAGTTATAGGTAAAAGCTGGAATGGTCAAGTTGGAATGAGGTGGACAAACGTACAGTTTTGCTGCACTCTAATTTTACCCGCAGCCCTAATGAAATACAAAATGTGAAAATGAGAAAAGTTGACTGCAAACATGCCTGTTACGACTTACAGAGAGAGACTGAGTTATATGCCTTATAAAGTGAAGGAAAAGGCAAGGGTGTGCAGATACATCCAATTAAATGACAAGTTAACCCGTATGGTTTGACTTCCACCCACAGCCAGATTTTATTCCAATTCATTGTTTTCAGTGAATTGTCTTTGCTTTACAGAGTTGCATAGTAACGGTGATTTGATGACAGTGTTAAACTGCATGGTGATACACTGTCAATACAATTCCAATAGCAGCAAGAGCCTCAGCAGATGCAAACAGGGAGCACAAGAAATAGGTAAGACCTTCTTGGCTCCAACTTTGTATCTAGATAGAGCCTCAAGAGGGCTCTTCATCTGGTCACCCTGACAACTGGCCTTCAATCATGAGGGAAACAGATGATGACAGGAATATTATGACTAATGAAGCAAACAATCAACCATACGTCAGAATCAAGGCAGCAAATGCAATATTCAACTCTTAATATTGCTGAGAAGAGAAAAATTGTTATCATCTTAAAAAAGCAAGCTGTTTCACAACGTAATCTTTACAGATGACCCAAGTTAATGTAATTTTCTGAGAGACTAGTGCACACATTCTTAGAGGCATTTAACATTTCAAAAGGAAAAGAAATCAAAAAGCTCAAAGTACGTGTTTGTGCCAATGTTGCTTGGCTTCAGTCTTGCTTTCTGTTGTTATCCCAGCTAAGGCCTCATACACAAACAGTTATGCACATTCTTCAATCACAGATGTGGTTACATATTTTAAACCTCTGACAGCTAACTGATCCCTTATTAAAAGTCACATTTGCTACCCTCCAAAGATAAAATACCTTTTGCATCTCAGTTTCAATTTAGTGTCTACTCATTCTGTAGGTATGTCCCCTGGTGTGAGATTCTCTCAGTAATAGAAACGTCTCTTCAATATTTACACTGTCAAGTCCCTTCAACATCTTATAAGATTCAATAAGATCATCCCTCATTCTTCTAAGTTCTAATGATTAAAGATAACTTGTTTAACCATCCCTGATAAGTCATCCAAGGGAACAGCCTAGTGTATCTCCTTTGAATTGTCTCCAGCATCAGTACATCCTTTCTTAAATATGGGGCCAAAACTATACACAGTATTCCGAATGTGGTCTCATCATCTTTTTATAAGAGGATTTCCCTACTTTTAAACCCCTAAGCAATAAAGGCCAACTTTCCATTCACCTTCTTAATTACATGTTGTGGTGCATGTTAACTTTTTGAGTTTCAAACACCTAAATCCCTCTGTGCTGAACGTTTTTGAAGTCTCTCTTCATTTAAATATGAATCTGCTTTTTGGTTCTTCCTACCAAAATGAGTGACCTCATACTTTACTACATTGAGCTCCACCTGAAAGTTATTGAACTACTCACGCAACCTACCTGCATCCCCTTTCAGACTACTTATGTTCTCATCACACCATGCCCTCCCACCTATTTTTGTATCATCTGAAAACTACCATTCGATATAGGAGCGGAATTAGGCCATTTGGTCCAGCAGGTCTGCTCCACCATTCAATCAAGGCTGATATGTTTCCCAACCCCATTTTCCTACCTTCTCCCTGTAACTCTTCATCTATCCATCTATCCGTCCATCTATCCATCCACCTATCCATCTATCCATCCACCTATCCATCTATCCATCCATCTATCTATCTATCCATCCATCTATCTATCTATCTCTTAGATACACGCAGTGACTTGGCCTTCACAGCCTTCTATGACAGTGAGTTCCACAGATTACCCACCCTCCGACTGAAGAAATTCCTCCTCACCTCAGTTCTAAAGGGTTGTCCCTTCACTCTGAGGCTGTGCTGTTGGGTTTCAGTCTCTCCTACTAGTGGAAACATATTCTCCATGTCCAGTCGCCCAGTGCTCTAACTGTTCTGTAAGTTTCAATCAGCTCGCCCCTCATTCTTCTAAATTCCATCGAGTACACACACAGAGTCCTCAACCGCTCCTCGTATGACAAGCACTTCATCCCCAGAATCAATCTTGTGAACTTCACCTGGATCCCCTCCAACACCAACACATCCTTCCTTAGATACGGGCCCCAAAACTACTCATAATATTCCAAATGTAGTCTCCCCAGACCCTTGTACATCCCCAGCAATAAAGCTCTGCTTTTGAAACAAGTGTTAACATTGTATTTGTCTCCCTAACTGCCAATTTAATCTGACATTAGCCTTAAGACAATACTGAACTAGTATTTTTGGGTATATTACAACTTTGGATATATTACATTCAGCCCCATCCTCCAAGTCATTTACATAGATGGTAAATAATTGTGGCCCTAGGACGGATACCTGTGGCATGATTATTTTTCCAAACAAAAAAGATCCATTAATTCTGACTCGCTATCTTCTATATGTCATCTAATCATTAATCCTCAATCCAAGTTAATATAAATCACCCCAATACCATGAGCTGCTGTCCTGTCCAATACTTTTTATGCGGGTATGTTATCAAGTACTTTCTGGAAATCCAAATGCACTACATCTACTGGTTCCCCTTTATCAACTTTGCTTGCTATATCCTTAAAAACACTTGAATGTTTGTCAAACATAATTTCTCTTCCAAAAAAAATTGACTCAATTGTATTAAAATTTTCTAAATGTCTTGTCTGATATTAGACTTGCCGACTAGGGGAAACAACCTCTCCACATCTAGCCTGTCAAGTCCCCTCAGAATCTCATTTATTTCAATAAGGTCACCTCTCATTCTTCTAAAACTCCAATGATCACAGGATCAATCTACTCAACCTGTCCTCATAAAACAGCCCCTTCATATACAGGATCAGCCTAGTGAAGTCTTTCTAGACTGCCTCCAATTCCAGTATATCTTCCTTTAGATAAGCACGCCAAAACTGTTCTTAGTATTCCAGTTGTGGTTTGACTAATGCCTTGTGCAGCTTTAGCAAAACCTCCCTATTTTACATTCCATTCCCTATGGAGAGGCTATGACCCAAGGACACAGCCTTAGAATAAAGGGAAGATCTTTTAGAATGGAGATAAGGAGAAACTTCTTCAGCCAGAGAGTGGTGAATCTATGGAATTCACTGCCACAGCAGGCTGTGGAGGCCAGGTCATTGAGTACATTTAAGATTGAAATAGATAGGTTCTTGATTATCAAGGGGATCAAGGGTTAAGAGGAGAATGCGGGAGAATGGGGCTGAGGAACTTATCAGCCATGATTGAATAGCAGAGCAGACTCGATGGGCCAAATGGCCTAATTTCTATTCCTATGTCTTATGGTCTTATGCACAAACATTCCATATGCTTTCCTTATTACCTGCTGATCTTGGATGCTAGTGTTTTGTGATTCATGGATGAGGACTCCAAAATCCTTCTGTTCCATCCCTATTTGTAGCCTTTCTCCATGTAAATAATACTTAGCTCCTCCAATTTTCCTGCCAAAGTGCATAAGCACACATTTTCCCACATTTTGTTCTATGAACCAACTTTTTTTCCACTCACTTAACCTGTCTACATTCTTCTGCAGTCTCTTTGTGTCATCCTCACCGTTTGCCTCCACATCTATTTTTATGTCATCTTCAACCTTGTCAATAGAACATCCATTTTTTTCATTCAAGTCATTAATATATATTGTAAATAATTATAGCCTTCAGCGCTGATCCCTTTGGCACTCACTGATGCATATTGCCATCCTGAAAATGTTCCCTTACCCCAACTCCCTGTCAATCCTCTATCCATACTAATATACTACCTCCAACCATGGGCACATATCTTATCAAGTAGCCTAATGTGCAGTACTTTTAAACACCTTTTGAAAATTTAAACATATTACATCCACTGCTTCTCCTTTATCTATCCTACGTACTGTGTCCCCAAAGAATTCTAGTAAATTTGTCAGACATGATTTCCCCTTCATGAAATCATATTGACCCTGCTTGATCATTTTATATATTTCTAAATGATCTGCTATTACATCCTTTATAATAGACACTAATATTTTCCTTGTAATTAAGGCAATTAACCTATAGTTACATTTTATTCTCCTGTACTTCTTTTAATAAAGGTGTTATATTGGCAGTTTTCCAATCCTCTACAACTATTCCAGAATCTAAGGATTCTTGGAAGATTAGTTCCATTGCATCTATAATCTCTTTGGATAGTTCCTTTCATATCCTCGAATGTATCCCATCCATTCCATGGGATTTTTCGGTCTTTAGCCTTATTAGTTTACCAGCAACTTTTCTCTAATGATAGTTATTGTATTTATTTCCTCTTTCTTTTTCCCCTTGAATATTCAGCCATTTGGAATGCTATTAGTGCCTCCTACTGTGAAGATCCTCTGCCATTTCCTTGTTCCCAAATTATTTCCCCATCTCATTCTCAAAGTGAAGGAATTCATCCTGAATAACCTAGTTGCAAATAATCAAGTAGATTGTTGAATGAAGAAAGGGAGTCAGTTCATCCCTCCTCACCTTAAAAGTGTGAGGTATTCTATCTGGAACCATAACAAATTTGTACCAGCGCCCAGGGTCTGGTTGTAAGAACAATATTTCCAGAATGTTAATAGTGTGGGATGCAGCATTGGTCAAGCCATTAAATTCTAAGGGCGATGATAGTACTCTATTTTGTTAGAGACGGTCATTGTTTGACACTTGCGAGGCATGAATGTTACTCACAACTTTTCAGCCCAAACGTGGATGTTTTGCAAGACTTGCTACATTTGAATACAGACTGGTTCAGTACCTGAGGAGTTGAATGTGGTTGAGATCTTGCTGCAATTGAACACAGACTGAACATTGTAAAATCGTCAATGAACATCTGACTTCATGATGGAAGAAATGTCAATGATGAAGCTGCTGAAGGTGGTTGGGCCTAGAACACTCCCTGAGGAACTGCTGCAGTGTTGTTCTGTGATTGAGATGATTGACCTCCGACACATATCAATCTTCCTTTGTGCTCGGAATAACTCCAACTAGTAAAGAATTTTCCCGTTGATTCCCACTGAGTCCAATTTTTCTAGGGCTCCATGATGGCACATTTAGTCAAATGTAGCCAAGATGATCAGGGCAGCACTCTTATCCCTCCAGATTTCAACACTTTTGTCTATGTTTGGACCAAGACTGTAATAAGGTCAGGAATAGAATGGACATGATGGAACCCAACCTGAATGTCAGTGAGCAGGTTATTGCTGAGCACTTGATAATACTGTCAATGACCCCTTTCATCAGTTTTACTGATGAAAGATCAGTACAGCTGATGCATGACATCTACCCTTTTGTATTCTTACCATCTAGACTTAAGTCAAAATTCATTTGGCTTTTTTAAATTATTGTCTCTAATGTTATATTAAAATTATTTAAGCACCTGTGCCCCAAGTCTCTTTGGATCTCAACTGTTTCTACTTTTTCACCATGTAGGAAGTATCCTGTTTTAACCTTTTTCTAGCCATAGTTGATGATCTCATACTTTCCTTCATTAAAATCCCTTCACCACAGTTTCACCCTTCAATTGATCTATGAATAACTGCAGTAATTTTTACTTCCATCCACAAATTCTTATAGAATGCTGCCTGACTTTCCATCACTGGCTTTTGATCAATAATGCTGAGACTTCAACACACATCCATGTAGGGAAACCACAATAGTCACATTCTGTCAATTGGATTACCTGCCCATTATGCCTACTCTGTCTCCTGCTGCTCAGCCAATTTCTCAACCAGGTGCAACAACTCACTTTCAGTTCTGGGTGCTTCAATATCAGTTAATAGTCTCTTGTGAAGGACCTTTTCAAATACCTTCTAGAAGACCGTATAAAACATATGCGTGCAAATTTTTGTTCACCTGACAGAAATATCAGCATTTTCCTGTCCATTACTTTAGCCACCTCTTCAAAAAAAAAGTCGGTCAGATTCATCAAGCAGCAACCTATCCTTTACAAACCTGTGCTGGCTCTCTCTGATCAACTGAAAATTGTCAAGGTGTCCTGTCCTACTGTATCCAATACTCCATCCTCAATTATGGGTCAATACTGATCATTAGTCCACTATAACTGGTTTATGGTCAGTTCATCACCAGTTCATCAAAGTTGAGGACCAGTGTGTTGCCAGTCTATCTCTAGCTTACCACCAATTTACCATTTTTCATTATTAACACACACCCCCAACCCCCAACCACCCCACCCTTTTACTGGGCATTTGGTTCCCCTCTTGACATTCTCCTCCATTCACCCATGTTCAATATCCCTGATATCCCTGCATACAAGAAGTCCTGCACAATGTAGACACAAAGAGTGACTGTTCAATAATGTCAAAAGTTGTGAGATCAGAAATACCTTCTTTGTACTCAACATTTACAATAGTGGAATGCACAGCATATGTTGTCAGCAAGTCAGTTTGTGCAGGTGTTTTTGACAAATATTCCTGAATTATGTTAATGATGTAATCCGTCTGAGCTCTCAACCACACAGTAAGCAAACAGACAAAAATGTAACTTTACAATGTTGTTAGTATTCATTTTGCCATTAGGTAAAAGGAATTCAAAAGATTGTACTCAACCGCAAAAGTATACTGCTGAAATATTCCTGAAAGACAGAAGGTCCACACCCATCTTCACAATGCAACAAGAAGTGAAGCAAACACAGGTCAACAAGGTGAATGGTGTCTGCGGAGATTCTGGTTCAAATGTACAAGAAGTTATGAGAATTGACGAAATTTGCCTCAAATGCACACAGCACATAATGTTTCCTCACTACCTATTGGCAGTCTCTTATTGCTTTCTCTCCATAACAAGTTCTGAAGAAGGGTCCCGACCCGAAATGTCAACTTTCCTGTTCCTCTGATGCTGCCTGGCCTACTGTGGTCCCCCAGCTCCACACTGTGTTATCTCTGACTCCAGCATTGGCAGTTCTTACTATCTCTCAGCATGTTTTGTTAACTGTGTCTGCCTGCTGGAATGGGATAGTCAGGGGCCTGCTGTGCTCCTTACTGGTTTACACCTGCGACCATTTTCACTTCTGTTTTCAGCAGCATAGCCTCTTTCTGCGCTGAATGACACTGTGAAGTGGAATATATGATCTGTTGAACCTGATGTTCTGCATACTTCACTTAATGATGGAATAAAACAGCATTTGATCTGTACCAAACTTTGCTTTATGTAGTGTTCATCAGGTCTTCCTTCAGGGAGTTTAGAGAGGTTATACCCTAGATTATGCTTCGATGCATGTAGATAATGAGCAGTGTGAGTGTCCTATAAAGCTAAGATGCTCAGACACGTTAAAGGAATAATGGATATCAATGACTCGTCTCTACAGCAGATCTGAAATATTAAGTGTCATGATAAGTCAAACAGTGACAGATATTTTTTCTCTATTCATTTGTGGGATGTGGGCATCACTGGCTGTGCCAGCATTTCTTGCCCATCCCTAGATGCCCTTGAGAAGGTGGTGGTGAGCTGCCTTCTTGAACTGCTGCAGTCCTCCTGCTGTGGGTTGACCCACAATGCTATTAGGGAGGGAATTCCAGCATTTTGACCCAGCGACAGTGAAGGAACGGTGATATATTTCCAAGTCAGGATGGTGGCTTGGAGGGGAACTTGGAGGTGGGGGTGTTCCCATAACTCTGATGCCCTTGTCCTTCTAGATGGAAGTGGTCATGGGTTTGGAAGGTGCTGTCTGAGGATCCTTGGTGAATTTCTGAAGTGCATCTTGTAGATAGTACACACTGCTGCTACTGAGCATCGATGGTGAGGGAGTGGATACTTGTAGATGTAGTGCCAATCAAGCGGGCCGCTTTGTCCTGGATGGTGTCAAGTTTTTGGAGTGTTGTTGGGGCTGCACTCATCCAGGCAAGTGTGGAGTATTCCATCACACTCCTGACTTGTGCCTTGTAGATGGTGGACAGACTTTGGGGAGTCAGGAGGTGAGTTACTTGCCGCAGTATTCCCAGCTCCTGGCCTGCTCTTGTAGCCACTCTGTGAATGTGGTGAGTCCAGTGAGTTTCTGGTCAATGATAACACCCAGGACGTTGATAGTGGGGGATTCAGTGATGTTAACACCATTGAATGTCTAGGGATGGTAGTTAGATTGTCACTTATTGGTGATGATCTTAGCCTGGCATTTGTGTGGCGCGAATGTCACTTGCCACTTGTCAGACCAAGCCTGGATATTGTCCAGATCTTGTTGCATGTGAACATGGACTGCTTCAGTATCTGAGGCGTCACGAACAGTGCTGAACGTTGTGCAATCATTGGCAAACATCCTCACTTCTGACCTTATGGTGGAGGGAAGGTCATTGATAAAGCAGCTGAAGATGGTTGGGCCCAGGACACTACCCTGAGGAACTCCTGCAGAGATGTCCTGGAGCTGAGATGATTGACATCCAACAACCATGACCATCTTCCTATGTGTCAGGTATGACTCTAACCACCAGAACATTTGCCCCCAATACCCATTGATTCCAGTTTTGCTAGGGCTCCTTGAAGCCACAATCTGTCGAATGCAGCCTTGATATCAAGGATATCAAGCATGGGGCTCAATGAACACAGCAGGTCAAGCAGCATCATAGGAGCAGGAAAACTTGACGTTTCGGGCCTAAACCCTTCATCAGAAATGGGGGAGGGGAAGAGGGTTCTGAAATAAATAGGGAGAGAGTGGGAGGCGGATAGAGGATGGATAGAGGAGAGGATAGGTGGAGAGGAGGCAGACAAGTCGAAGAGGCGGGGATGGAGCCAGTAAAGGTGAGTGTAGGTGGGGGGGTAAGGAGGAGATAGATCAGTCCAGGGAGGACGATCAGGTAAAGGGGGCGGGATGATGTTAGTAGATAGGAGATGGGGGTGTGGCTTGAGGTGAGAGGAAAAACAGGTTAGGGAGGTGGAGATGAGCTGGGCTGGTTTTGGGATGCGGTTAGGGGAGGGGAGATTTTGAAGCTTGTGAAATCCACATTGATGCCATTGGGCTGCAGGGTTCCCACGCTGAATATGATTTGCTGTTCCTGCAGCCTTCGGGTGGCATCACTGTGGCACTGCAGGAGGCCAAGGGTGGACATGTCTTCTGAGGAATGGGAGGGGGAGTTGAAATGGTTCGCGACTGGGAGGTGCAGTTGTTTGTTGCAAACTGAGCACAGGTGTTCTGCAAAGCGGTCCCCAAGCCTCTGCTTGGTTTCCCCGATGTAGAGGAAGCCACAACGGGTACAGCGGATGCAGTATACCACAT
>JAHRHZ010000039.1:11658554-11746123 GCA_024137785.1 Ginglymostoma cirratum
GGGACGGGGCGTGAGGGATGTGTTCCGGGAAATGCGGGAGACACGGTCGAGGGCGTTCTCGACCACTGTCGGGGGGAAGTTGCGGTCCTTGAAGAATGAGGACATCTGAGATGTACGGGAGTGGAATGTCTCATCCTGGGAGCAGATGCAGCGGAGGCGAAGGAATTGGGAATAGGGAATGGCATTTTTGCAGGAGGATGGGTGGGAGGAGGTGTATTCCAGGTAGCTGTGGGAGTCAGTGGGCTTGAAATGGACATCTGTTTCTAGGTGGTTGCCCGAGATGGAGACAGAGAGGTCCAGGAAGGAGAGAGAAGTGTTGGAGATGGTCCGGGTGAACTTCAGGTTGGGGTGGAAGGTGTTGGTGAAGTGGATGAACTGTTCGAGCTCCTCGTGGGAGCACGAGGCGGCGCCGATGCAGTCATCAATGTAACGGAGGAAGAGGTCGGGTTTAGGGCCAGTGTAGGTACGGAAGAGGGATTGTTCCACAAGGGCTGTCACTCTCACCTCACCTCTGGAATTCAGCTCTTTTGTCCATGTTTGAACCAAGGCTGGAATGAGAGCAGGAGCTGAGTGGTCCTGGCGGAACCCAAACTGGGCGTCACGGAGCAGGTTATTTCTGAGCAGGTGCTGACACTTTCCATCATTGTTCTAATGATTGAGAGTAGACTGAAGGGGCGGTAACTGGCCGGGTTATACTTGTCCTACTTTTTATGTACAGTACGTACTTCCACATTGTCGGGTAGATACCTGTGTTGTAACTGTACTGGAACAGCTTGGCTGAGGGAGCAAGTTCTGGACCACAATTCTTCAGTACTATTGCCGAGATGTTGTCAGGGCTGGGAGCCTTTGCAGTATCCAGTGTCTCCAGCCATTTCTTGATATCACGTGGTGTGAATAGAATTGGCTGAAGAGTGGTATCTGTAATGTCGGGGACCACTGGAGGAGGCCAAGATGGATCATCCACTTGGCACTTCTGTCTGAAGATTGTTGCGAATGCTTCAGCCTTATCTTTTGGTCTGATGTGCTGGGCTCTTCCATCATTGAGGATGGGGATATTTGTGGAGCCTCCTCCTCCAGTGAGTTGTTTAATTGTCCACCACCATTCATAAGTGGGTGTGTCAGGACTGCAGAGCTTAGATCGGATCCATGTGGGATCGCTTAGCTCTGTCTATCACTTGCTGCTTTCATTGTTTGGCGCGCAAGTAGTCCTGTTTGGTGGCTCCACTAGGTTGGTACTTCATCTTCAGGTATGCCTGGTGCTGCTCCTGGCATGCCCTCCTGCACTCTTCATTGAACCAGGGTTGAACCCATGGCTTGATGGGAAATGGTTGAGTCGGGGATATGCCGGGCCATGAGATTACGGTTGTGCTTGAGTACAAGTCTGCTGCTGTTGATGGCCCACAGCGCCTTGTGGATGTCTGGTCTTGAGTTGCTAGATCTGTGCGAAGTCTGTCCCATTTATGGTGATAGTGCCACAAAACACAATGGAGATTGTTCTCAATGTGAAGGCGGGACTTTGTCTCCACAAGGACTGTGCGATGGTCACTCTTACCAATACTGTAATGGACAGATGCAACTGAGGATTATTAACACTGGGATTAGTGTAGGTAGGTTGGTGCAAACTCGCTGGACCAAATGGCCTTGGCTATGTTATAGGACTTTATGACAAGTTAGTGAAATAGTGACAGGCAAGGGAATAATGAAGAAATTCATTACTAATTTTGTAGGATAAATGACCAGTGTTTTATTACAGGGTCAGATTTTGTCTGATAACACACAAGTGAATTGTTTCAGAGCATTTTATTAGATTGTAGATATAATTTAAAAACAGGCTGTGGTGATATCAATGAAGATCGACGAAAAACAGGACATTCACTGGAGATGAAGCAGAAGGGTTAAAGAATCAGATTGGGAGAAGTAAAAAGGAATTTAACACGCCTGCAATAAAAAAACTCATTGCCGTATTATTGTAAGACCCTGCCCTCTACTAATGATGCACAATAACGTGATCCAATTGACGATAAAAGTACATGTAATTAACTGAGCAACCAAATGCATGTCAACATCAAAGGGCAAAAACACAAGAGGAAGTAAATAGTATAACTATCACCAGAGAAAATGTGCTAAGGAAACTAATGGGGCTAAAGACTGATAAGTCCCCCAAGACCTGATGGGATGCATCATAGGATATTAAAGGAAGTAGCTACAGAGATAGTGGATTCACTGATAGTAATCTTCCAAGAATCCTTAGATTCTGGAAAAGTTCTAGAGGACTGGAAACT
Organism: Ginglymostoma cirratum; assembly: GCA_024137785.1. Classification (NCBI taxonomy): domain Eukaryota; kingdom Metazoa; phylum Chordata; class Chondrichthyes; order Orectolobiformes; family Ginglymostomatidae; genus Ginglymostoma; species Ginglymostoma cirratum. Next base: position 11,660,837 of record JAHRHZ010000039.1, read on the forward strand.
GCCAATGTAACATCTATATTTTAAAAAAAAGGAAGGAGACAAGAACAAGTAACTGAGGCCAGTTAGCTTAACATCTGTTATTGGGAAAATATTAGAGTCTATTATATAAATGATGTAATAGCAGATCATTTTGAAATGCGTATTGCGATCAAGCAGAGTCAGCATGGCTTCACAAAGAGGAAATCATGCCTAACAAAATTATTAGTGTTCTTGGAGAAGTTAATAAGCAGAATAAAGGAGAAGTAGTATATGTAATATATTTGGATTTTCAAAAGGCATTTGATAAGGTACTACACATTAGGCTAGGTAATAAGTGCCAGCGGTGTTGGGGGCAGTACATTAGCTTGCATAGAGGATTGACCATTTTCAGGATAACAAAATAAATTAGTTATGTGTCAATGGGATCAGTACTGGATCCACAATTATTTACAACATATATTAATGATATAAATGATAAAAATGTATGCAAAATAGTCACATTTTCTCATGATACCAAAATTGGTAGGAAGAAAAGTGGTGAAAATGGCACAAAACATCTGTCGAGGGATATAGATTATAGATTATACAACAATGCAGCGCAGAACAGGCCCTTCGGCCCTCGATGTTGCGCCGACCTGTGAACTAATCTAAGCCCATCCCCCTACACTATCCCATCATCTTCCATATGCTTATCCAAGGACTGTTTAAATGCCCCTAACGTGGCTGAGTTAACTACATTGGCAGGCAGGGCATTCCACGCCCTTACCACTCTCTGAGTAAAGAACCTGCCTCTGACATCTGTCTTAAATCTATCACCCCTCAATTTGCAGCTATGCCCCCTCGTACAAGCCGACGTCATCAAGCTAGGAAAAAGACTCTCACTGTCCACCCTATCTAATCCTCTGATCATCTTGTATGTCTCTATTAAATCCTCTCTCAGCCTTCTTCTCTCCAATGAGAACAGACCCAAGTCCCTCAGCCTTTCCTCATAAGACCTTCGCTCCAGACCAGGCAACATCCTGGTAAATCTCCTCTGTACCTTTTCCAACGCTTCCGCATCCTTCCTGTAATGGGGCGACCAGAACTGTATGCAATATTCCAAGTGAGGCCGCACTAGTGTTTTGTACAGTTGCAGCATGACATCATGGCTCCGGAACTCAATCCCTCTACCAATGAAACCTAACACACCGTACGCCTTCTTAACAGCACTATCAACCTGGGTAGCAACTTTCAGGGATCTATGTACCTGGACACCAAGATCCTCTGCACATCCACACTACCAAGAATCTTTCCATTGACCCAGTATTCTGCCTTCCTATTATTCTTCCCAAAGTGAATCACCTCACATTTATCTGCGTTGAACTCCATTTGCCACCTTTCAGCCCAATTCTGCAGTTTATCCAAGTCTCCCTGCAACCTGCAACATTCTTCCACACTGTCCACCACTCCACCGAATTTCGTGTCATCTGCAAATTTACTAACCCATCCACCTATGCCTGCATCCTAGTCATTTATAAAAATGACAAACAGCAGTGGTCCCAAAACAGATCCTTGTGGCACACCACTAGTAACCAGACTCCAGGCTGAATATTTTCCATTAACCACCACTCATTGCCTTCTTTCAGAAAGCCAGTTTCTAATCCAAACTGCTAAATCTCCCTCAATCCCATGCCTCCGCATTTTCTCCAATAGCCTACCATGTGGAACCTTATCAAAGGCTTTACTGAAGTCCATGTACACCACGTCAACTGCGTTACCCTCATCCACATGCTTGGTCACCTTCTCAAAAAACTCAATGAGGTTTGTGAGACACAACCTGCCCTTGACGAATCCATGTTGACTATTAATATACACAACAGAAACAAGCACACAAAAACTTTGCAGATGGAACACAAAATGGGAAAATGTGAGGTTACGTACTTTAGCAGGATGAATAGAGCTAAATATTCTTTAAATTGTGAAGAAATGCAGAAAGCTATGAAACAGGGAGATTTGGGAGTCCTCACCCATGAATCACAAAAAAACTAGCATTCAAGTTCAGTTGGTAATAGGGAAGGCGAATGGAATGTTGGTCTTTATTTCAAAGGGAATGGAGTATAAAATAGGGAGGATTTTCTAAAACTATAGAAGGCACTAGTCAGTTGGAATACTGTGAACAGTTTTGGGCCCCTAATCTACAGAACGATATACTGCCACTGGAGGCAATCCAGAGAGGGTGCATTAGACTGATACCAGGTGAGGAGGGAATGTCTAATGAGTGGAGTTTGTACTATAATTTCTAATCACATGTGGTAAAGGGGCATTGTTGGCTGGCCAGCACTTTTTTGTTCTTCTGTTGAGAAGGGAGTGATGAGCTACCTTCTTGAACTGATGCAGTCCGCCTGCTGTAAGTTTACCACAAATGCCTTGGAGAAGGAATTCCAGGATTTTGACCCAGCAATAGTAAAGGAACAGCAGTCTATTTCCAAGTCAGGATGATGAGTGGTTTGGAAGGGAAGTTGCAGTTGGTGGTTTTTCCTCAAATCTGTAGCCCTTGGCCTTTTAGATGGAAGTGGTCATGCTGTCTGAGGATCTTTGGTGAATTTCTGCAGTGCACCTTGTAGATAGTACACACTGCTGCTACGGAGCATGGATAGTGGAAGCAGTGGATGCTTATGGTGCGAATCAAGCGGGCTGCTTTGTCCCAAATGGTATCAAAATTCTCGAGTGTTGTTGGAGCTGCACCCATTCAGGCAAGTGGGGGGTATTCCATCTGACTTGTACCTTGTAGATGGTGAACAGGCTTTGGAAGTCAGGAGATGAGTTACTCACCACAATATTCCTAGCCTCTGACCTGCTCTTGTAGACACAGTATTTATGTGGTGAGTCCACTTAAGTTTGTGGAAAATGGTAATGCCATGGATATTGATAGTGGGGGATTCAGTGATGATAACACCATTGAACGTCAAGGAATGATGATTAGATTGTCTCTATTAGAGATGGTTATCGCTTGGCTTTTGTGTGGTGCAGATGTTACTTGCCACTTGTCAGCCCAATCCTGAATATTGTCCTGATCTTATTGTATTTGAACATGGGCTGCTTCAGTATCCTAGTCACAAATGGTCATGAACATTGTGCAATCATTGGCAAACACCCCCATTTCTGACCTTCTGATGGAAAGAAGGTCGTTGAAGTAGCTAATGATGATTGGGCCTAGGACATTACCCTCAGGAACTCCTACAGAGATGTCCTGGGGCTGAGATGACTGATCTTCAACAACTACAACCACCTTCCTATGTGTCAGGCATGACTCCAACTAGTGGAGAGTTTGCCGCATGACTTCCATGGATTCCATTGCGGTTTAGAAAAAACAGGAAATCCTATTGAAACTATATATTTCAATAAACAAGACTATTTTGGTGACTTGACAGGGTAGATGTAGTAAGGTTGTTCCTCCTCGTGGGAAAGTCTAGAACCCAAGGATATGATCTCAGAATAACAGATCACACATCTAGACAGAAAGTGAGGAGGAAAAATTTCTTCTCCAAGAGACTAGTGAATCTGTGTAACACTTTACAGCAGAAGGTTGTTAAGATTGGGTCATTAAGTCTATTCAAGGCTGAGATAGACAGATGTTTAATCAGTAAGGGAATTAAGGGTTATGGGGAAATAGCAGGAAAGTGGGGTTGAGTTAATCACATCAGCAATGATCTGATGGTCTAATCAGTATTTTTCCATCAATAGGGTAAGTTTATTCAGAGAATAATCTGAAGTATTGTTAACAGTAAATTTCATTCATCTAAACTCAGCAGCAAAGCTGTGGCCTTGTTCAATTACATCAATAAGATTTAAATAACTGGCACGCAAAATAGAAGTGAGCCAAATTAATTAGGAGTGGCTGGCATAGCTGAGAGGAAGTAATGGATAGAAAAAGATCTTGTAACCATTCATGCTAGAGGACTTTTGAATAAGCTCATAAATGAGGTATTTAGCACCAGGATCGGCATAGTAACATGGTCTTTGACAAATGTACACTGGTGACCCAGTGATCAGATTTTAGCAAGCATGCCACCAGGAAAAGAACTAACCTAAGTTACTCTAAGGGACATGAACGTGAGAACATTTTACTTCAAATATTCATCTTTGCACAAAACACCATTTTGGCCCAACATATTCCATCATACACCAAATATAAGATACTGACGCTGTTCCATAAGCATTTTCTGTCTTTACTATTACACAAACAACACACAAGGCATCAGCAGTATTTGCCTATTGATATGAATTGTAGATTAACAACTGAGCTGGAAATGTTCTTCCTCTTCATTTCTTTCCAGAGGAATAGACTATATGCAAAGCTTTAGTCACATTGTTTATTCAGCTGACAAACTGAATTAAAATAGAAAACCCATTGCTTTTCAAATGCTGCTCCTCTAGCTGCATTCAACAGAATCTTTGTAGAAAAGAGCTGGAACAAAATTTATGGTAACTCTTTCATTTCCTAATACCCTGTTGGATAAAGGATGTCATCCTGTCAGTGTGAATAGAGCGGAGAAAAGTGAAACCGGTTTGATATTAAACGAATCACTTATCAGTGCCTACTGTGAATTTTCACATTAAGAGTAATGTTGTTAAGCAGGAAATACAGCTGATTGGACCAGATTATGTTCTCACAGGCCAACAACAGGGTACTTATCCATGCCCATAGAGTTTTCATGGGCTTTTCAGTCAAAACTTAAGATGATCAGGCATCTGTCCCAGCATGGCAGCTTCTAAAGGGGATCTGTGTTGTTTGTCAGATAATCAGATTGAAGAATCCTGACCAGGGCAAGCGCAATCCCAAACCAAGAAATCTAAATTGTAATATTTCATTCAAAAGACAGTAACATAAAAGCATTGGTAAGCCATTTAATTCTTGAGCCTGCTCCACCATTCTAGATAATGGTTAATTATCTATTTCAGCACCATAGTCCCATGATATTCCTACAGCCCTTCATGTCATAGTGACAAAAAAACCTACTAATCAATGTCTTGAATTCACTTTTTCACTCAACTTCCACAGCTCTCTGGTGCAATGAATTTCAAAGTTAAAATATAAAATCAAGTCAAGAAAATGAAATAAATTGACAGGAAAAAATATGAATTGTAATAAAGAAATAAAATGTCATTTTTTAAAATTATTTTTAATCTCCAACAATAATTAGAATCTGAAGGAATGAGACTCCATGTTTATAAATGAAAATATTCAAAGACAGAGAAGACTTAGCACACCATTGAAAATTCATTTGCACTTGAATAGAAAAGCTTTAATTTTAACAGTGTCCAGTGGATAAATATCACAACTTTGTATCATTTATGTATTTGAATGTTAAATCTTTTGATAAGATACCATTAGGAAATCTTGTGAGGATGAAAGCTATTTTCTGGTTTCTTCATTTAACTGCACATGTTTGGGTACCAGAACTTGTTGATTTATTCCAGGATAATGCTGAGTCCTGCAAGTCTCATTGTTATTCTGCACGCAAAATTATTTATTGCATTATTACAGTGATCATTCATCACTGGCTGCAAAATATTAGGCACGTCCTATGACAGTGAAAGGCACAATATAAATGTGAAAGCTTTCTTCCAAGTGGATAAAGGGGAATATTAAAACAATGACAATGACCATGTTTCAATGTTTATATTGGAATAGCAATCTATAGTGACTTAATAAAACTGCATTGAGTTTGCATAAACTTACGGTGTATCATTTGCAACCATTTGTCATTTTCTCTTGGAATTTGCAGTGCTTGCCTGCCCATATACAGAGTTCATATATTGAGGAGTTCAAACCAATCTCTTGGTTCCTGAGATGTTACTTTTTAAAAAGTTCAATACTGATAACTTTTTGGCCTGAAGTGCACATGGACCCTTGAAGAACACAGTACTCCCCAGTCAATTTATATAGCAGCTAAAACCACAAGGCCAAGTCATAACAGAGGAACAAAAGCATCCTATTCTGGTTTAGCAATTCACCACCACAGACCTGTCTGCTATATGACATTTATCCTAAAACACTGGAGCCCAAGCACTTTACTAAAGAAACTACCAGATAAATGAGTATTCACATGCAGTCAGGTTTTCATCATTTTATTGAGCATTAAGCTGTCAGTTGCCTGAATAAGGATGGCACGCAAAGAGAACTTCCTCAGAATTTAAGAACCAATTTCTCAAATTCCATTGATCACTTGTTAAATCTCAGCTAGACTATTCTGAACAATTGTGGCCACACATTATAGGAAATATGCAAATACATGGCAGAGAGTGCAGAAGTGATTTTACTAGAATGGTTCCAGGAATGAGAAAATTCAGCTATGAGAATAGATTGAACAAGTTGGGACTGTTCTCCATGAAGAGACTAAGGCTGACAGGAGATCTGATTAAGGTTTTCAAAATCATTAGGGGCCCGAATAGAGGGGATAGGGTGAAGCTGTTTCCACTTGTCAAAGAAACAAAGTATTTAAAGTGATGAGCAAATGAAGCGAGGGTGATGTGAGATAAAAGCTTCTGCACACAGAGAGTAATTAGGGTATGGAAATGACATGGAGGTAGGTTCAATTGAGGCATTCAAAAGGGCACTGTGTTTTTTTTGGATAGTAATGTTGTGCAAGGATGTGGGGAGAAAGCATGAGATTAGCAATAAAAAATAAAGCCAGACAGATGACAGAGCTGGTGCAAGCACGTTAGGTCAAACGTTCTCCTTCTGCACAGTAATAATTCTGTGATGCTGAGTGTAAAGTACTGCTGTATTGTCCAGGAGTCATCTTGAAATAGACATTTTAGCAGATTTAACAGAAATAGCTATGACACAGAATGGTCTCTTTCTGCACATGCACGGGCTCTGCATCATATTCATAGGCAACGCATGTAACTTTCTTCTGCATGTGTGCAAGTAGGTTGAGTTGCTGATTCATGGAGTTTAGCGCTGGCTCCTGCAATACTTGCAGGTATAACTTATTTACTTACTAAATTAAACATTAATATTCTTTCCCATAATGCATGCTGTTGGCTACTTAGAGATGTATCAACATAATAGCCATTGTAAACACAGTCTGAACAAAGTGTTATAGATGCTTATTTCCATCATGAAAGTGTGAAACTGCTGGAAGATGTCAGCCACTCGTTTATAGAATCTAACAATTTATATTAATGGATTTAAAATTAGGTAGGTTCTGTACAGAACAGATGCTTTGCTCAATTACTGCCCAGATGAAAATATGCCTCAATGTAAAGTCATGTCTTTCAATGGCAATGCAGAATTTACACGTTCACAATACGTACAATCTTATTTGACCAACAACTATTGGTATTGGTTTAATACTTCTAAGTAGAAAAAAATTGATACAAAACAGTCATTAACTTCAATATGAGCCTACATCAGCTTCCAGCAAAGGATGTATTCAATGTTTGTAGCTGATCCATTAGGTCAGTACGATATTTGTCTTAAGCCTACAGTCCTGACCCAATCTGAACACTGACCCATTATCAGCACTAGGCAATGCTGGCTGGAATCACAGATACAACCTTGTTGCCTCATTTGATCCCAGTCCTTCCACAATTTACACATGGTACTGTGCACTACTGGATCACATACATTGCACATGAGCCCTTGGAGAAATCCTCAACCCATGGGCCTTCAGCACAGAGAGAAGGCTTGTGTGATAAGCTGCAGTGGGCAAACAGTGAGTGCCAACTTCAGCTCCAAGACTAACAGTACAGCCGTTTTGGAGTCAATCACATTCACTGTTTGGCTCAAACTCTTTTCTTAAATGAATAATTGACCCTTTGACTGCAGAGACCCCAACTGAAAGCATTACCAGTGATGGGCAAGTGACATTTATTTGAACTGTCAATCAAATAAAATGAAGAAGGTTCATTACTGCTCAGACTTAATAAAAGTGCACTGCAGCAACTTAGTGAGGCTTCCTCGACAGCATCAACCAATCCTGCATCCTCCATTGCTAGAAAGATAAAGGAAACAGGTTCGTGGAAATGCCACTACCTCTGAGCTCCTCTCCAGGATTCTGATTTCGTCAAATACCGCCACTCACATAGCCTCTCCAAATCTCCTTCAAGCATTTTCGCATTCATCTAACAACTCACACTCCCACCTAGCTTAATGCCATCTGCAAGGTAGGAAGTATTACATTTAGTCCTCGTATTCAAATAATTGATCTAGCTTGCGAGTAGCTGGGGCCCAAACACATATGTTTGCAGTATTCCATCGATCAGAGCATGCCAACCTGAGAATGTATCTTACCACCAATCACATGTGCTCTCATTTTCTTCACTTAATCTCCTGTGTGGGGGCTTATCGGAAGCCTTCTGAAAATCTAAATTGACCACATCTGTCAGTTCACCTTATTTAGTCTTCTAGTTCCATCTTTAAATAAGCTCCATCAGAAATGTCAGATAGTTGTTTAATTGTACAGACATTAAGTTTTGTCCTTTTCTCTGAACACTCTTACCACCTGCTTCCCCTACTTTGCCAACAGCACAATACCACTACTTTCTGGCCCCTTTCAGTTCTGAAGAAGCATATTGGACTCAAAATCTTAACTCTGTTTCTCTCTCCACAGATGCTGTCAGACCTGCTGAGTTTCTCCAGAAATTTCTGCTTTTATCTCAAACCTCCAACATCCATAATATTTTGTTTTTATTGGGGGCCAACAGTTATGAGGAAAAGGTAAGAAAATGGACTTCAGGATTATCAGATCAGCCATGGTCTCGTTGAATGGCAGAATGGGCTCAATAGGCCAAATGGCCTAATTCTGCTTCTAAGTCTTATGGCCTAATGGTGTGAGTTCTATTGTGTTGTTGAAACAACTCTGACGTCCTGAGTGAATTATAACACATCATCACCATCATATGCAGGAGTTGGAGTTTATGTTGGATTTTCCAGAGGCAATCAATGAATTAATGCACAAACAGGCTTATTAGAATAGTCCAAATGTATTTAGAACGAGGCAAAATGTAACAGAGTGGATTGCAAGTAAGTGGTGAGCAAGAAAAAGGAACTGGGGACAAAGCTCACTACTGGAGATGCTGGAACTCTATATTTCAAACATAAATTGCTGGAAACAGCAGGTCAGTTAGGATTTTGTGGAGAAAGGAACAAAGTTAACGTCCTGTGATGATGAGATGATGAAGGGAATTAGAATGTTTCTGACTCCTCAACAATGATCTCAAACTCTCAAAGCTGAACAGATTCAAGGGGAGGACCATTGAAGACTGTCTGCCTATGGTGTCCTTTCATGATGGAACATTGAATGTGAAAAGCCATTGGGAACTACTTGAAGTCCACAGTGGATCTCTGAGGTACGGACAAAGGGATTTAGGCACTGCAGTAGCCTGGCACAGTTACAGTGGAGGTTTTATGAGTACAAGCGAACCAGCGGAGAGGACCTCCTCCCTGGGAGGGCCAGGTTTCTGTATCCCTGGAAGTGATGATGTTCTTCCACCACATCATCTTCCTGAATCCTTCCTTCAAGTCGACCAGGGACAGAGAGCTGAAGGACCACCTATGGAACTAGTGAGGGATGGGAACCTGCAAATGGATCGAAGGAGGATTTATAGTAACAATCTTAATTGGTTTTTTTTGACACTTAGGACATGTTATCCACATCGGGGAAACAACTGGATTCCTAAGGCCAGGAAAGAGGCTACCATCAGGGAAGTGACTATCAGTGTCAAGGGGCTGTAGACCTCCAGCAGAAAAGGTAGGTAGATCAGGTCATTGCTCAGCAAGTGCATGCCCAATCCTAGCTATCCTGTCTCCAGGTTAAATCTTGTGGCTGATTCCACCCAAGGGATGCTCCAAAGAGATGCTGCATTGTTTCAGGGTTGGACACTTCAAATGAGACAGCCCTCCCTCACCGTTGCCATCTGCTGCTGGAGGTTCTGTTATCTGGAGATACAGATAGTGACAGTAGATGCGTCAGGGTTGTTTCCATCACACAGCTGGCAAACAACCTCTCCCGCTCTTATCCACCACGATTGTTCAGAGATAGAAGGGTTTGCAAGTTGACGTTCAACCTGAAATAAAAGCAAGATAGTGTCGTTGCTGGAGATCTGAAATAAAAACAGAGTGCTGGAGAAATTAGCAGTTATGGCAGAATCTATGAAGAGAGAAAGAGAGTTAACACTTTGAGTTCACTATGACACTTCTTCAGAACTTTGCATTAACTCTCTTTCTCTCCACAGATGCTGCCAGACCTGAGCTTCTCCAGCAATTTTCATTTTCAACCTGTATGGTCACACAATGAACTTCCATTGGTCATCATATCCCAGGTGGGAGTCAAAGCCTTCGCTTCCCACTCAGGCATAGGGACACTACCTACCATGCCAGAAGAGCTACTGCAAATCCAAAAATTGCATTAAAAATCTTTAAAAATACTTTCCCAATAAGGCATAATGGCCTACTTTTAACAAATCCGTATCTATACCTGAGAAAGAGGTACGATAAAGACCAAATTCATGCATGTTGTCCATGATTAATCTTTGTAAAACTGAAAAAATGTCACTCCGAAAGATTAAGTGGAAGTTTTGAACTATAGTAACTGGAGTTAAAACTCAGGGTTTTTTTTAAACTTAGAGCTTTACCTGTCCTTGGAAGTTCATTTATGTGCAGTTTTCTCATTGGAAAGAGGTTCACACCAACAGCTTCTCTGAAAAATCTAGATATAAATGAATGTACTACATACCTTTATTTAAATGTTTATTTTCTCACAAATCATCCCCTAAGGTGCTTCTCAGGAGTGTTTCTGATAAAAAGAATTTTGCCAATTATGAGCCAAAAAAGGACACATTAGGACCGATGACCAAACACATGGTTATACAAGTATAGTTTGAAAGGTGTTTTAAAGAAAAGGTGTGAAGCAGAGAGAATAAGGGAGGAAATTCTAAAGTTTGGAGGCAAGGTAGCTGAAGATATAACATGAATGAGAGGTGAAGAAAGTTAGAGATCCATAAGAGACTAGTATTATAGGATAGTTGTGTTCTCAGCACATTATCAGGCTCGGGATGTTTATAGACATAAAGAAAGGTGAGAGCAAGGAGGAATCTTAAATTCAAGCTGTTGGTGGACTGGGAGCCAAAGTATCCAAGTTCAGAGATGATGGGCAAATAGAGCACAAGAAAGTTAGGATAGAGTTGTGTATGAGCTCAAACATGTGGAGCATGGGAAGCCAGCCAAGAGAGAAATGGAAATGTTGAGTCTGAAAGTAACAAAAACATAGATAAGGATTTCAACAGCACATGGGCTGAGGTGGGGGCAGAGACAGGCATTGTTACAATGGTGGGAGTCAGCACAAAGCACAGTTAATGGTACTATCCATTTATTGACAAGCTAAAGGTTCGCGGTTGTATTCGTTGTAATACTGTATTTAGTAAAACATAATATCTTTATAAGTGATGTTATATGCTTCCACAATCTGCTTCAAAATTTGCTGATTAGGCATTCAGAGTAAACAGCAGTAGAAGTACGGAAATGTAGTATTTCTTTACTAGGCTTACATCCAACATTAAGAAGAATGGAGCAATTTAATCTTCACGTGCACATGAAATATAGAGACAGAAAATATTTGGAGAGGATGTACATCATGTAGCCAGATGCTTTGAAGGCAAAAGGGTTATTATTTTACATGTTAAGAGAAAGGCTTTTTGGTTGTCTCTGCACACATCATAAAATGAGGACCTGGTTTCAATTAATGTTGGAAGAACTAAGGGGAAATTGATACACTTGAGAACAAATTACAACAAACACAGTTTATTTGAAAATATTCAATTTGCGGCTTTAAAAGCTAAGTTTATGTATTTCAGTTGTAATGCTTGTCATCAGGTGAGTAACTTACGGATATGGGTAAATGAGTTTCTGTTTTAAGTTGAATCAGACATTTTCTGCGCTCAGAGAAGCCGAAACACTGAAGGAAGAAATTAGTTGAAGGAAATCTTCTACAGCAGCATGCTTTACAACAAGAAACATATCTGATAACAACTCCAAATAGAGTGCCTGAGGTGGGTTCAGAAGCCAGGATGGTCTCGGAAATCAGGGTAATAGAGTGATGGAAGACTGAGATAGGGTAGCCTTGGAGTGGGAAGACGGGTTGAAGCAGATGCTGTAGGGGCAGGAATTTGGGATTCAGAAGTGGGATCCCCTTACCAGTATAACTTTTGGTCAGCAGTGCCATTAAAGGAGTTGCTATTACTTACTAGTGAAATTAAAGCTCTTTTCATCTCTGGTATTTCTAGTGAAAGTTGCTCCCCGACTTCTTTGCATTCCTCTGTTCCCTGATCTCAGTCTTCATTCATTATCCGTTTATTGTTGCCTTTCGTGATCTCAGAATTTCTCATCGAAAAAGCTACTGTTGCAGAAAGGTGAGCAACAATAGTCAATGACGGTAATCCAACTTTGACAAGGTAATTGCAATAATATTTATGACATAAGGTGTTTAGATGTGACAGGATCAGATGTCGCATGATCAAATGCGATGAGGCCAGATATCATGTGATCAGAGAATGTGTGATCAGATATCATGTCACATGATCAAACTGTTAGCAATTATTCCAAACAACATTCCCTTGTTTTCTTTTGATTATGGGAATGATTTATTTAACCACACAGTCCCTTTAAAAGAAAGCTACATGGCTCTGCAGATGTGATGATTTAAAGGAGTTACGCAGCTTAAAGATAACATTGCTTCCAGCTAGAATTTACAAATTTAGATCACAGCTCCATTTAGAGAAGTCAATGGCTACCTTGTGTGATGGGAAATGTTCCTGCTACACTATAAGCAAAAATAACAAATATAATGTGATTTTTACTTGTTTGAAAAACAAACATTATTCATAAGTGGACAAAAAACTGGGTGGCCATATGAGAGGTGGGTGGCCTGACAGGTTTTCTGGGAAATAACTTTTTTTGCCCTTGAAACTATCCCTTGACAATTACTTTTGTCCATAGCTCTGTCTATAGTCATAGTTTTCAACAGGCTATTTCTGTCCACTGAAATCACATCATTTTAGATGAGAGACAGTGTCACACAGATGAATTCAGTCACAGTCGAATGAGAACACTTCCACATTTGCATGGGTTGAGTTTGTGGCCATTGTGAAGAGATGCAGGGGATGACAAATCTATTGCTCTACCCCATTGAGGCCGAATTTAAACTATTTGTTTAATCAATTTTTATTTCTCTCAATTAAGCATTAATCCCTGCACCTCCCACCACAAACAACACTCAAATGCTAAGACGAGAAAGCCTTGCATTGTGATGGATACAAAGCCAACATGAACTCCAGTTGAGAAATACGAATGTAGCCATTTATTTGCTTCGAGTCAATTTGAGTAGGGTTGCCTTAACTGACTGGACAGCAATATTAGTTTGAGAATTTGGTAAACAGAAATCAACTTGAAAACAAACAGCAGAGGTTTAATGTTTCTTGTTTCTTGTACTTTTCTCAATAATTATAGTAGGTTAAAGCCAACATACATAGCCCTGAATAAGCAGTAGATACTGATTCAGTTTGTAGTAGCTTTTTGTATAAGTGAACAAGAGTCACTTGAGAATTAGGGAGGTAAAGATGCAAGCTCAACATTTCTGAATGGGAGCGGATGTGGCATTCATGAAAAGAAATCACCCTTAAACCACAGAGAGTATTGGGTGAAGATTCATGGGCGTGCAACTTGTTTTAACCTGAAATAGACAGCATGTTTGAAATATGTGCCAGAAACCAACAAATATGAGGCTCATTCGAAACGAGTGCTTGAATCTTAGCAGCACTCTGTTAATAAGCTGCAATAATGGGGCCGACAGAAACAGATCACCGGTTTCACGTGGTCATAATTGGTACGCTCACAGCGCTGTTAGAAAGGAACAGTGAACAAACAGTGATATAGTTTCAAATCAGGACAGTCTGTGGCTTGGAGAGGAACTTGCAGTTGATGATGATCTATGTATCTGTTGCCCTTGTACTTCTAGGTAGCAGAGTTCATGGGTTTGCAAGGTTCTGTTGAAGAAGCCGCGGTGAGTTGCTGGAGTACATCCTGTAGATGTACACACTGAGCATCAGCAGTGAAGGGACTGAATGTTGAAAGTGGTGGATGAGATATCAATCAAGCTAACAAGCATGGGGCTGGATGAACACAGCAGGTCAAGCAGCATCATAGGATGCCAAAACAGGTTAGGGAGGTGGAGATGAGCTGGGCTGGTTTTGGGATGCGGTTGGGGGAGGGGAGATTTTGAAGCTTGTGAAATCCACATTGATGCCATTGGGCTGCAGGGTTCCCAGGCTGAATATGATTTGCTGTTCCTGCAGCCTGATCAATCAAGCTAGTTGTTTTGTCCTGAATTGTGTCAAGCTTCTCGAGTGCTGTTGGAGCTGCACCCATGCAGACAAGTGTTATGGTGAGCAGTGTAGAATGTGCAGTGATCACATGTTGGAGAGCGTGCATCTCATTTTATATTTGTAAAATGGACATGACACAAACATATAGCTAAACCATTGTTCCACAACTACAGCCCACAATTGATAAAGTGAATCAAAGACTGACTAAAAAATGATCATTGTCGTCATGATTCTTCCTACATGTAACATTTTTTAAATTTCCGGAACATACATACAAGTGATTTGGAACAGGTCACAATCAATTTCTGCAATCATTATATGTAAGGGGATTTGCTAATCCAATTTATTGTGATGTTACACAAACGATCTTGGAGAAAGAAAATCAATTTCTTCACTGACTGTAGATGGAATGCTAAAGATTAAAATAAACAAAAAAAAATCCAGTGTGTTAAGCACTAGCTTTTACATCTAAGTCAATAAGGCATTCCTGCTGAGTTGCACTGTTCTCTCTGCCTCTGTATTCATTGCTAATAATTGGGATATTAAGTAAGGAGTTGACTGGAAATGCAATGTCAGGAAATTCAAATAAGGAGAGTAAAGAAACAACAGAAGAAGTGCAAACAGCAATAATAGTATCATTACACAAATGAGCCCATCAATGCACTTCTCGGGTTGACACAGAATGCTGCAATCTGGGCTCAGATGCAACATTCAGCAGATGGAAGGTCAGCTTTTTTCAACTAGGCTTAGTGTCCACTTTCACAAACTAAGGACTCAGCCAGGTACTGTCTAGGCTCTGTCACATGGCTATTGATATTGGCAAACAGAGTGAGAGAATACATGATAAAGTTTGAAAAATGGCAATATATTATTACGTGTAGACTGTATTAATGGAACTGAATGAATTACTCTATTCTGAGGCTGCTAATATTAAAAAGAATGTTGCAATAGGTTTACTGACGCTCAGAGCAGTAACCCAAGAGACAAGTGTTGCTGATCATTGGTAGAGAGAACAAAAATGCAAAATCTCACTCTGAAGAGTTTTACTTATAGATACAGTAATAGTGTGATGTAGGGTTGAGTGAGAACCTTAGCCCCATTTCCCAGCTCCACAAAGCTAATAATGGGAAAAAAACCTGTAAGGTTAGATTTTCATTCCAGGTTTCTGGGTTCCCTAGGAGGTCGGATGGGTGATCTGGAATGACAGCAGCAGATATGGGTTGGACCTGGGTCCAAGCGCTGTGCTGTATTGCTATTTAATTAAAAAACAAATGAAACTAAGAACATCCCTCTTACTTACCCTCCTTCCACCCACATATCATGCAGGTCCCACACATGTCATACCCTCCATGCCACCCTATGTTTCTCCACCCATTCCCACTCTCCCTTATATTCTAATGCCATCAGGTCACTTCTACCCACTCCCATAGACGATCATAACCCCATCCCCACCCACGTGTACGGCCATGTACACACCACCCTGACCCTTTATAGTCCTTATGCCAACTTGTGGTCCTATATCCATTACTTTGGTCCTTTATAGGTCCTATGCCAATTCAATGCCAACTCATGCCAACCTATGTAAATATTATGATTGGAATTCAATAAATATCTGGAATTAGGAGTCTAATGATGACTGTGAATCCATTGTTGATTGTCAGAAAAACCCAACTGGTTCACTAATGTCCTATAGCGAAGGAAACTGCCATCCTTACCTGGTCTGGCCTACACGTGACTCCAGGCCGACAGCAATGTGGTTGACTCTTAACTGTCCTCTGGGCAATAAATGCTGCCTCACCAGCGACACCTTCATCCCGTGAATGAACTAAGAAAAAAAAAGTGGATAACATTTGGATAACGTGAACTTTCTACGGTACAGTCTAGTGATTTCCTATAACACAATTTTCTATAGCGCTAGGCTGCACAAGAGCACAACTATTGCATTATTGGAGAAATACCTGTATATAAAAATTAGTTGTCAATTGACAAAGGTTGTATCAGGGAGCCAGAGTGATAATTCCTGAGAAGTACAGATTGTGGTCTTCACAATCAACAGGCTTGAAAAAGAGACTAGTGAGAAGCAAGACAAAAAAATGGCAAGAATTGCAGATGCTGGAAATCTGAAACAAAGATAGAAATTGCTAGAAAATCTCAGCAAGTCTGGTAGCATTAGTTGAGAGAAATCAGAGTTAATGCTTCAGGTCTACTGACCCTTCTTCAGACCCTTCTTCAGTGAGAAGCTAACTTTTGCAACCAAGGCTAGATAAAGACATGGAAAACACAGGGAAATGGTGTGAGGCATGTCAACCAATGGAAAAGAATCTACCATTAGTGACTATGACCAGCTGGAGACCAACAGAAGCTGCACGCAGACAATCAAAAAACACATGTTATTGGTGAAGAACAAAAATATTAGTGCAATTTAGTTCAATAGCGTCAATCTACAGGATTTAATGAAGTGTCCTTTTGCTTCTTCCTCATCTTTCTGACAACCAATATTCTTTCTATGTCTTTTCAGTTCCTTACTGCAGACACAGGTAGTTGGTACAATCGCTGTTCCTTCTCTCAAGAGGCGGCAGCTTATAGGCAAATGGTGAGTAGGAATAGTTAGTCATCTTTCAATTCTTCATTACATCACTGCAAAAAAGAGAAACGCTGTCTTTTTAGAATCCAGAGATTTTTCTGCTGCTGCACTGTTCACACACAGGCTGCCACTTGTCCAGAAACCAATCGGAGAGATGTTGCTATGCTGATAACCCCAACCCAAACAACTGTCCTGATTGAAAAACCAATCAACAGCCAGTCTCCAGCAGAGCTGATCTTAACACACTCCACACTGTCAGTAAGTCTCCAGCACCTTCCCCACTGCCTGAACAAGGTAACAGTGTCCAGACAACTCACACCGACTTACAGTAGCTTGTTTTCAAATTGCAATATCTTCTTCCACTCTCCCTGGTTTAAAGCAGTGTCCTTTGCCCATTTTGGTTCACAGTCCAAAATAAAGAAAAATAAAAAGATGTGATCCTTACAAGAGTCATGAACATATGCATCCCTCATTCAAATCTGATCAAAATTTTCAGTAGTGGAAATGTTCAATTTCTACGTATAGATTATATTTTATCTTCATAGGGTCATGAAGGAAAAAAATGCTTGGAAGAATTAAATGAGTCTGATGAACCAGATTGTTGGGATATGAATCGAGTACTTATAATTACTCCAATGTAAATTATACCCGAAATTAGCTCTGATCCAAGTCAGAGACAGACAAACAGCCTGATGAAGTGAAAAATTCAGTTGAGGTCAAGGACAAGATCAGTCTTTATTAGATTCAGACCTGGATGATCCAAGGTCCAACCTTCATTTTGTGAAAATTCAGGAAGAAAGAGGTTTTATGTTTGAATTAGGAAACCAGTAGCTATATTTGATCTATGAATAAATGAAAGACAATTTGCACAGAATAGATTGTGTGGAACTCAAACGTTGTGAATTTTTTCATGAGGGGAGGAAGGATGGTGAGATAAAACCATCTTTAGCCATTTGCATTTATATGCATATAAATCAAACCAGATTAAGCTGATCTCGCCGTTGTACCAGACACCCAAATTTTTTTTGTTGTCCAACAATATCACAGCCTCCATCCCTTACATAATAGAGAATGTTCGGATTAAATGAATAAAAATTACACATGGAGTTTTGTTGGGGCAGGGCAAAACTGGAAATTGCAGAGCTTATCCAACAATCATGGAGAAATTGCGATGAACTGTCAACTTCATACATTTGTATTACAGGGTTAGCAAGCCTTGACTATAAAAAAGACGGCAATGATTCAAAGAGGCGGCAGGCAATCAAAGAAGTTACCTCACCCCAGTGGCCAAATGAATAAGGCACTGCCCTCCAAAGGCAGGGATTACAAGTTCAAGTCTCGTCTGGGGTGCATTGAATTCTGCCCTCAAACACTGCTTAAGGGTGGTATGGTGGCTCAGTGGTTAGCACTGCTGCCTCACAGCGCCCAGGACTCAGGTTCGGTTCCAGCCTCGGGTGACTGTATGTGTGAAGTTTGCACATTCTCCCCATGGCTGCATTGGGTGCTCCGGATTCCTCCCACAGTCCAAAGATGTGCAGGCTAGGTGGATCAGCCATGCTAAATTGTCTGTAGTGTTCAGGGATGTGTAGATTAGGTGGGTTATTGGGGGATGGGTCTGAGTGGGATGCTCTGAGGGTCTGTGTGGATATGTTGGGCCAAAGGACCTGTTTCCACTCTGTTGGGATTCTATGAAATCTAAGCTCAACTGATAGATCAATATTGTTCCAGAGGCCCCCTCAATTTTTGCACATGTACCAAGAGAGATTTAAGCCAGATGTTTTGATCTGCTTTATTGTCTTATTCAACAAGAAATACTTAACAGTGTTTGGCAAGTAAGTACTTGAGCTAAAATCTCCCACTTGGAACTTTTTTTTAATTGGTGTACAAGAATATAAGCGAAGGATTTTCTCCCACAACAGAATCCAGATGATTTTGAACTAGACAAAAGAGTAAAATAAAAAGTGAATACACTATACTGACTGTGCAAAAGGGACACAGAAAATTAATTGGCAGCATGTAAAAATATTGCAATGTTTTCATAAAAAAAATAAACTTGATATGTTGATTTTTAAAGTATGTCTTCATGAGGAAGTTGGAATACTTTTCAATAAAATTACAAACCAGGGTAACAAATCTGGTGATGTGATACTCAGAACCACCTGGATGGTGAAGAGGGATAATCTCACTTTGCTTTGAAGAATGTTACAAAGCGGAATTATGAGACCACATATGTTTCTAAAAGTCTGTCTAGAAGAAAATTACTCATGGTAGCTATGTTTCTTGAAAAGTCCTCCATAGCTTTTCTGTATTGTCATGTATATGTCTTCAGGGCAACCACATACATGTTGAATAGCAATATAAAACAAAGAACTGTGGATGCTGGAAATCTGAAACAAAAACAGAAAATGCTGGAGAACTGAATGGGTCAGGCAGCATCTGTACAAAGAGTTAACAAGTCAAGTCCCAGTGACCTTTCAAGTTCAAGTTATATGCTGTTTGGATTTTTTTTTAAATTTGCAGACTTATGTGAGAATAGGCTGGTTAAGATACAAAAGAAATAATGGTTGATTTAAAACAATTCATTGTCAATGATATCTATTTTCAGTTCAATTCAGGTATCTCCAAATGTTAAAACTTTTATTGTCAAAACTAGTTTCCAGTTCTTATATATCTTACTATGTTTGCCAATTTTTATCACACTAAGAATTGATTAGCTAATTAATGATAGTTATCTCTTGTCACCATACTCTCATTATCATTTGTTGCACTTAGAAAATGTGACAAAATCACTTACAGGGTACTTTCTATACTGAGTTGGAAGCATTGCAGCTTTAAAAAGGGCTGTGTCCTGTTGGATAACCTGATTATGCTAATCTATTTGCTTCTGTTCCTATTCCTAAATTAAAGCAAATAGTATGTTGAGGAGCTAATTGAGGATGTATGAAATTTCCCGCAATTTAATGAGTTGATCATGATAAAGGAACACAGAATTATTCAATATCAACAATGGTATGCCTTTCGGGTCAAACCACACAGCTGCCTATATCAATGGAGCTGAAGCATTATTAAACTTCAGTTTAATAATGGCTCAGAGTGCAGTTTTCTGATGCTCAACTATGTTTTCCACCAATTCAAATTCAGCACAATTAAATTACACGTTGAAACTCAACCAATTTGAATAGCTTTATGGAAAGTTGCTGTGAGATCTAAATTCTGAGCTTTCTTGTGGACGCACAGGATGTGAATTATACTCTTGACATCTTACCAGGAACCATCTTGTAAAATGCAGTGTTTCCAGAAAGTTTTGTCAGTGTTTAATTATATAAAGTCATAGAGCCATAGAGTCATATACCATAGAAAAAAGCTCTTTGGCCCAACAAGTCTATGTCAACTAATAAACACCAAACTACATTAACCCCATTTACCAGCACTTGGCCCATAGCCTAATACGCCCTGGCATTTCGAGTACTCACCCAAATGCTTTTACAATGTTGTGAAATTACTTGTCTCCATCAGGCTGCATGTTCCATATGTTTGCCACCCTTTTCCTCAGATCTCCTCTGAACCATTTGTTCCTCACCATCGGTTTATGCGCCCTGGTCTTCGACACACCTGCCATGGGGAGGAGGTTCTCACAATCTACTCTGTCTATATATCTCATAATTTTGTATATCTCAATCTCAGTATCCCCTCTCAGCCCCTCTGCTCCAAGGAAAACAAACCCAACCTATCCAGTCTCCCCTCATAACTGAGACTTTTCATCTCAGGCAACATCCTGGTGAATCTCCTCTCCGGTGTCTGTACAATCATGTCCTTCCAATCGTAACATGGCCAGAACTGCATTCCATTGTGACTTAACCAATGTTTGATAAAGTTCTAAAAAAATTCCTTGCTCTTATATTCTAACCCCTGGCTAATGAAGGCAAGCATCCCATATATCTTGTTCATCACCCTCTCCACCTATGTTGACACCTTCAGAGTCCTATTGATGAGGGCATGATGAGGGCAATGCTGCTAGGCAACGTTTATTGCCCATCCCTATTTGCCCAGAGGGCAGTTCAGAGTCAACCACATTGCAATGTGGTCTGCAGTCACATGTAGGCCAGACCAGTTTCCTTCCCTAGAGGGCATTAGTGAACCAGATGGGTTTTTCCCCAACAATTGATTCATCATTAGAGTCTTAATTCCAGGTATTTTTATTAAATTCAATTACCACTAACTGCTGTGGTGGGATTCAAACGCAGGTCCCCAGAACACTATCTGGATCTCTGGATTAACAGTCCAGCAATAATACCACTAGGCCATTGCTTCCTCTTAAATCTGCCATTGCTCTGCCCAATTTACCAGTTGCTCAATATTAGACTGTAACCTGAGACCATCTTCTCAGTATCAACACCACCAATTTTTGCATCATCTGCACATTTACTAATTATACCTTCTACATTCACATCCAATTTGTTAATGTACATAACAAACTGCAAGGGTACCAGTGGTACACTGTGCTACACTGCTGATCACAGCTAAAAATTACAAAAACAACCCTCCAACGATACCCCTTGTTTCCTACTTATTAGCCAATTTTGGATCCAGTTTGCCAACTTGCCTTGGGTCCCAGGGCCTGTTAGCTTTTGGACCAGACCTTGTCAAAGGCCTTACTGAAGTCTATGTGAAATACGCCAATATACAGGCTATATTAGAAAAAAGTTTCATAATAAACACCCCCTATCCTAAAGCTACACAACAATCACTACACTTAGAAGTAATTTGTTCAAATTAAGGTTTGAAGTGTTTCTAAAAGTTGAGCTGAGGTACCATATAAATATGCCTTTCTTTCTGGGTTTGTTAATACAACTACACATCTCGCTTTTCAGTGTTGATGTAGTTACCAGTGGACATTGACCAATCAACTTTAAAAAAAAGCTAAAAATACAATTAATAACTCTTCAGTATGACCATCATTGCATACTAACAGTTTTGAGCTTATTGACTCAGCTAAGGGTGTTGTTGCAAATTTAGAAAGCTGGCCACTTACTAAGACTAATCCAGAAGGTTGACAGCATCAGGCAGTAACTTAGCAGTAGTCTCTAGGTCCTAATCTCTTTTGTCCAGATGGTAATCATTTATTGCTCAGACTATTACATTATTGTCAAGTAATTATTAACAGGTGCCCATTCATCTCTGGATAATGCTAAAAAACTAGTGTGAAATTGTCAGTAACGTCAGTGCTTGTGTTAATGATTTCCGTGATGTAACTCAATCTATAAGGAATAATATATTGGTTTGATGCATTATGAAAACCTGAACATCAAGGATAATTCAACAGCACAATCATTGGGACAAAACCCGAAAATGAATCGTGCACCCTGATGTCGAGATGTACATTCAGTGATTGACACCTCGGTTATATATTTGGATGTAGTATGGGATGGAGATGCTGGTGTTGGACTCGGATGGACAAGGTCAAAAACCACATGACACCAGGTTATAGTCCAACATGTTTATTTGAAAACATAAGCTTTCGGAGTTACAATAAATGGTCACTTGTCCGTGCCCACCCATTAAATTTTCGGGAAGTTTTCTATTGTAGAATAGAGCTGGAAGGGACAAGAATCCATGTCTGAAATCAACTAAAGAACAATATTTTACCATCATTCCGGATATTCCGGTGAACACATGGTAGTGAAGTTGCAAGCACAAGTCTGTTTTAATACTATGTAGGGACAGACGGTAAATATAAAACCAATGTAGTGACGGGAAATCGCTTCCAAGTGCTGAACAGACTTGTTAATGAATCGGGAGACAGTAAGTATGAAAACGTTAGATCTTTGATAGTCTCATACTGAGATCATCTAAAATTAATTTCATGTGAATGTTAATTGCAAACTGCTGTTCATTTAGTGCTATTAATCACAACTCCATCGATATACACAGGATAATATAAAGCTTATATCCCAAGATAAGTTCAAGAAGAAAACCTTATGTCTCTTCAGATCTCAGTCCCCTTTGTTTCTTAAATCATTCCAGGTGTTTTGTCCCCACCGCTTCATCCAGAAGTCTATTCCATTTGTAAAATGTTTATTCTATACATGCACCACCCTTTTGGAAAGAAAATTAGTACCAGTTTCCAGCACATAGTGGTCAGTAAGATTTAAACAATTGTTAGAGAGATGCAAACAAAAATTGGGCTTTGGTATGCTTACTATAGTTCTTGGCTCTTAGCATTGTTCAAAGGCCCCCAAACCTCTCTGTGTCCCCTTTGCCATCACCTCCATAGCAATTCAGTCAGTATCCACTTAATACAGCCCTTAGATTCCATGCAATGGTAAAAGAAAAAAATTACATTCCTGGAATGTTGATCTCACCATCTAATAAAAGCCTCCATCAAACACACTACAATTGCTATTGGAAAAACTGCATTCTATCATGAGAAATAAACCTTGTAATCCTAAAACTTTGTGTCAGCAAACCATAAACCACAAGGATATAATCTGTTATTACAGCTTCTTAGAACTGTCAATTCATTCGCAGATTAATTCAACTCCAATCATGCTGAAACATATTAGCATTTGAAACTCAGCCAAGCATTCTGTTACTGTCAATATCATATACCAGTAAAGCTTATTTGGAGTTGGAAAATTTGCTTCTAAATAGCGACGTCAAATATTGAAACTGTATCTTCACAGGATGGACTCCATGGTCGGGTGAGTTCTTTTGTGGTTTCTGTAGTGACGTAGACATATTTGAACCTATCTCTGTAAACTTATTTAAAATGCACATGGCCTTCATAGGTACTTATTGACATGTCAGGTTGTTTGACAAAACCATTGATGACAATAAGTCGATTATTGCTGGTGAAGGGAGTGGATGCTCATGGATGTGATATCAATCAAGCAGGATGCTTTATTCTGGATTGTGTCATGCCTCTTGATTGTTGTTGGACCTGCACCAATCCAGGCAAGTGGGAAGTATTCCATCCCACTCCTGGCTTAGGTCTTGTACGTGGTGGACAGTTGTACATGGTGGACAGGCTTTGGAAATCAAGAGGGGAGTTACTTGCCACTGTATTCCTACCCTCTGACCTGCTGCTGTAACCATTTATATGGCAAGTGCAGGCTGGTGATAGTGGGGGATTCAGACCTCAGGGTCAGCTGGTACTGATAATACACCCAAGCTAATACTAATTCTCCTAACCGCCACATTCTCACAATACGTATGAGGCCTGCCATGTGACCTTGCCAAGATGTACTAAAATCACTGCTGTTCTATTTCACAAAATAAATATGGGGCTTAAGAACACTGGTAAGCATTGTTATTATCAGTTCCAAATCATGGACAATGAAATAAAACATCAGGAAGCAAAATTTCTTGGCAATGATTCCTTTATTCTCGTTAGAACTGGTTCAATTTTCCCTTGAGTCAGTTCTTGTACTTTCATGAAATCATAGCAGGTGCTCATATTATTCAGATTCTAGTTGGCTCGCAACTGTCCAGGAGTTTGTACCAGGAAGCAAGAGATCCTTAGGGATAGCAGCAAATGCAATACATTACATGTTACTTAAAAAGACAAAAACACTGAAAATACACTTGCCTTCATACCAGTTGAAGTTAATTCATTCTCTTGCACACAGTAAGACCAAATACATCTTGAATATTTTAGGACATTTATCATATTCAAAATCAGAAATGCGAGACGGCCGATAATTGGAAGATACCTAGTCCTCTTACAGAACAGCATGATCAACTTGAAGAATAAATGAGGAAAGAGGCAAGTTATTTCCAGACTGACATAATTACCCAACCACTAATACAGTGTAACAGCTATGTGTTCAGGTATTTAAACCATCTTTTTCAAATCCTAAATGTCTTCCCTTGTTTTTCTCTGTGACATCAAACCGAACTCAGAATAACGTGGAATCAGAAGAATTCAGTTCCTGATGAAGACTTGAAACACAACATGCTTTCTCCCCACAGCTGCTGCTAGGCCTGCTGAGTTACTCCAGCATGTTCTATTCTTGTTATGCAATCAGAGTAGACAGTTTAGAAATTACAAAATGAGTTGGGAAAAATAAAAAAGCAGCCAGAACAACAATAGCTGAAATATAATGATGATGGTAATTCTGCATACAGACAAATAAAGAACTGCACATAAGAAGTAAAGTTGATGCTGCATATTGTGTGTATAGCATTGAACTAATGAAGGACCAGGTTAAAGAGATCTAGGAGTCCAAGGTTACTGTCAGAGGGCTTTTGATATGTTCCCACATAAGTGACGAGCATGGAAGATTAAAGCACTTGGGATTGGGAGTAGTGTTGGTAGTCAGGAAACAAAGTGTAGAAATAAATGGGTTATTTTCTGAGTACCCCACTTAGTGGGGTAAGGATCAGTGCTTGGGCCCCAGCCATTCAGAATAATATATTAATAATTTGGATGAGGGAACTAAATGCATTATCTTCAAGTTTGCAGATGACACCTAGCTTGGTGGGAGGGTGAACTGTGAGGAGGATGCAGAGATGCTTCAGTGTGATTTAGGCAAGTTCAGTGAGTGGGCAAATGCTTAACAGATGAAATTTAATGTGGATAAGTGCGAGGTTATCCACTTAGTAACAAAACCAGGAAGACAATTTATTATTTGAATCACGACAGATTGGGAAAGGGGGGTGGGCAACAAGACCTGGCTATCCAATTGCTGAACATAAGCATGCAGTTGTAGCAGGCAGTGAAGAAGGCAAATAGCATGTGGCCCTTAGTAGCGAGAGGGTTCGAGTAGAGAAGCCAGGATATCTTGCTGCAGTTGTACAGGTGAGACCTTTGTGAGACCACACCCAGGAAGTTGTGTGTATATTTTGTCTTCTTATCTGAGATGTCCTGACTTCGGAGGGAATACGAAGAAGGTTTACCAGTTTGGTTCCTGGGAACGGCAGAACTGACATACAAGGACAGTGGATCCAGTAGAATTATATTCACTGGAGTTTAGAAGAACGAGAGGAGATCTCATAGAAACCTATAACATTCTGACAGGACTGGACAGGGTAAATGTTCTCAACAACCAGGGAGTCCAGATCCAGAGGTCACAGTTTAAGAATAAGGGGTAGGCCATTTAGGACTGAGATGAGGACAAATTTCTTCACCTAGATAGTGCTGAGCCTGTGGAATTCTCTGCCACTGAAACTGATTGAGAATGTTTTCAAAAAGGAATTAGATCCAGTTCTTAGGGCTAAAGTGATTAAAGGGTATGGGGAGGAAGTGGGAACATGGTACTGACTACGATCAGCCATGATCTTATCAAAAGACAGAGCAGGCTTAAAGTGCAAACCGGCCTACTGCTGTTCCTATTTTCTATGTTTCGATATAAGACAAAGCAGCAACAAACTGAACAGAATGTTTAATTATGCAGTCCCAACAGGAGAATACAACGTAGAGGAACTTGTGATCAAACTGGATGGGACTCTGGTTGGACCACATACTCCCTAGTGGCAACTAATATTCCAATTCTTGAGGTGCTCTCAACACATCATTCCCTTTCTCAAGAAGTTCAATAGAAATATATTGTGACAATTTAACTTGTGGATGAAGGCACAACAATCATCGAAGGGTCAGTGGTCCCTTTCCTAGTGGCCATTACAGAGTTTGTTCATGGAAAAACCGGAAATGACACTACCCCATAACGGACCAGACAGTATAAATTTCAAGTAGAGTAGAATAACATTGCTTCATCGGAGGCCTCACTGATGATATCACCTAGCACAGTGACGAAACGCCTGAACGAGAACAAGCTAGCTCGGCGAGCAAGTCAACAACTACACTCACAACCCAAGTTAAAAATCTTTGCCAAAACTTTTAACAATTCAACAAGTTATGCTACACCTCCAGTGTAGGTGAGATCTCAGGGAATGTACTCCAGACTGTTGTCAGCAACTTGACAGAGGTATATGAGAGCACAGATCTCATCCTGAAAATCCATAAGACGATAGTCCTCCACCAACTAGCTCCAGCAATGTGGAATAAACCCCAATCATCAAGGTCCACGGGGAGGCCTTAGAGCACACTGACAACTTTCAATACCTCAGGAGTGTCTCGTTGACCAAAACAGCTATTGGAGAGAAGATCCGGGACCACCTTCAGTGTGCTAGCACAGCCTTCAGCTTCCTGAGGAAAAGGGTGTTTGAGAACATCATCAGATTTGACACCAAGCTCATGGTTGATAAAACTGTGGTTATTCCAACCCACCTTCACGCCTCTAAGACATGGACTGTCTACAGCAGACACCTCAAGGCAGAGGAGCAGTACCAATGCTGCCTGCACACAATCATGCAAACTTGCTAAGAAGAAAGACGCACCAACACCGGCTTCTTTGACCAGGCCAATACTCCCAGATTGAGGCACTGACCACCCCTGACCAGCTGTGATGGGCTGGACATTTCGTCCACATGACTGACGCAAGACTCCCCAAACAGGTGCTCTACGCGCAACTTCAAAATGGCAGGTGAGCTCCAGGTGAACAGAGGAAGTGCTTCAGTGGTACCCTCAAGGCCTCAATGGCAAAGTGCAGCATTCCCACAGACACCTGGGAATCACTGGCCCAAGACTGTCCAAAGTGGAAGACGAACATCCGGGAAGGTATCAAGCACCTTGAGGCTTGCCATCCGGAAAAAGCAGAAGCTTGGCAAAAAGAGCACAATGTGCGTGCTGCAACACCAACACCCCAACCACGCCTTCCAGCAACCAACTTCTGACCCAAGTGTAATGGACCCTATGGAAGCTGCATCAGTCTGTACAGCCACCTACAGACATGCCCTGAAAGTGGAAGAACTGTTATCCTCGTCTGTGAGGGACTGCCACTGATCAATGATGATGCAGGTGGGACAGGAATCCAAGCCTCCTGGCCAAGAGTTAGGGACACTACCAATGTGCCACAAGACCACCACTGGCCCACCATATGCTCTGTCTTCTTAACCATTTCCCTGAAATATACAAATTACATTTGCCAGTAGAAGAAATAAAAGCCTAAGACATTATTTTAAAGAAAACAGTGGGCCTTAATTGTTTTAATTGCTTTCTTACTTCCAGCATTGGATCCCTTATTGCCCATAGCAGCTTCTCCTTACACCGCATCTCCCTCTTCTCTGCAAACTTCTTTTGGCATTCGCAGTGCCAAAAGCAGTGAAGTTAATGGTTACAATATGAAGCAAAAGCAGACAGGAAAACAACTAGTTCTCAGACTCCACAAAATTCAGACTTTGGTGAGTCTCTGAAATTTGAAAAAATTCTGTCAATGATTAAAGATGGAAAAATATGCAATTTTTATTTCTATAAGCTATTGATCAGGTTGCTGACTTTGTGAGATTTCTTCAAAAGTGCAGCTCAAAATCTGGTAATGAGTCAAATGAGCATCCACTCCCTCCACCACCCATACTCAGCAGCAGATGTGTACTACCTACAAGATACACTGCAGAAATTCACGCAAGATCCTTAGACAGCAGAGTGACTATCACCAACAATCTGTCCCGGTCCACCCATGTCGACACGACAGTCAAGAAATCACAGCAACATCTCTACTTCCTCAGGAGGCCAAGGAAATTTGGTATGTCTACAAGGGTTCTTACCGATTTTTATAGGTGCACCGTAGAAAGCACTCTACCTGGATACAAGACAGTGTAGCATGGCAACTGCTCTTCCCAAGACCATAAGAAATTACAGAGAGTTGGGAATGCAGCCCAGTCCATCATGCAAATCAGCTTTCTATCCATTAATTCCGTCTATTGCCTTGGGAAAGCAACCAATATAATCGAACACCCCTCCCATCCTGGTTATACACTCTTCCACCCTTTATTGGTAGAAGATATAAAACTTTGAATACACGTACAAACCGATTCAAGGACAGCTTCTTCCCCACTGTTATCAGACTTTTGGACGGATCTCTCAGCTGTTAATTCTGATCTCTCTCTCTCTGTACCTTTTCTGCAGCTGTAACACTCTATTCTGCTACCCTGATGCACTTTATACGGTACAATCTGCCTGTATAGCACGCAAAACAACACTTTTCACTGTATCTTGGTACATGTGACAACAATACAATCAATCAATCCAAACCCATGACCACTTCCACTGAGAAGGACAAGGTCAGTAGATACATGGGAATATAACCACCTGCAAGATGGTATCACTCAACATCCTGACTTGGAGATATATTGCCATTCCATCATTGTCGCTAGGTCAAAATCCTGGAATTCCCTCCCTAAGTACATTGTGGGTCAACCTACAGGACATGGACTGCAGTGGATCAAGAAGGCAACTCAGCAGCACCTTCTCAAGGGAACTAGGGACGAGCAATAAACGCTGGTCCAGCCAGCAACGCCCACATCCCACAGGTGGAATGAAAGATTGACATTTAAAGTGCTTAAATATATTTTTAAAAAGTTAAAAAACGCAACATATCAGGATCAGCATTCAATTTTTAGGGTGAAGTTTAATGTTCATCTGTCTTGAGCATTGGACAGCCAAAACATTTTTGCTGTAACACCAAGTGCAGGACACATTTCATAAACGGTAAGATCAATTTTAAGCCAGCTCAACAATGAGTCTTTTGCGTGATAGTCCCCATATTGTTTGACATCATTTATACTTACTAATTTATGCCAATTAAGAACAGAACTGAAACTAACCAAAATCATTTTCAACAGGGCAGTTACAGGTAAGAGCAAGCAGAGATAACCAATGCCACCCTCATTTTGGTTGAATATGGATTTGGGATTACATCATGAGGTCAAAAGGGGAGATGTTTGCTAATGATTGCATGATATTCAGTGCCATCTGCAACTCGACTGATACTGAAGCAGTCCATGTCTACATGCAGCTGGACCTGAACAATATTCAGACTTGGACTGATAAATGGCAAGTGACATTCACATCTTACAAGTGCCAGACAACAACCATCTCCAACACAAGAGAACCTAACCACTGGCCTTTATGTGTAAGGAAATGGAATATACAAATAAGGAGGTTTTACTAAACTGTACAAGGCAGCAGTCAGACGACAGCTGTAATGTCATGAACAGCTTTGAGCTCTTTATCTAAAACATCCTGGCTTTGGAGGCAATTAAGAGAAGATTCACGAGGTTGATCCCAGTTATTAAGGGACTGTCTTATGAGGGGAGGTTGAGTAGATTAGGCCTTCTCATTGGAATTTAGAAAAATGAGAAGCGACCTTATTGAAACGTACAGGATTCTTACAGGACTTTACAGGGCAGATGTGGATACTTTGTTTTCCCATTGTGGGACAGTCTAGGACCAGAGGGTATAATTGCTGAGTAAGGGGTTGCTCATTTCAGACTGAAATGAAAAGAATGTCTTCTCTCAGATGATTGTGAAGATTTGGGATTCTATCCTACGAGGGTAGTCGAGGCTGAGTCATTAGTTATATTCAAGGCTGTGATAAATTTTTAATCAGTAAGAGAACCAAGGGTTATGGGGAATAGATAGGACAGTGGAGTTGACAACTATCAGATCAGCCATGATCTCATATGAATGGTGGAACAGACTCGATGGGCTGAATGGCTTACACTGCTACTACGTCTTATGGTTGTACCATGGTTTCTTGACACTCACTTACAGCGCTATCACAGAATTCCAACCACCAACATGCTGGAATTACCACAGACCAGCTGTATGAATTTGAAGTCTACAAATCAGGTCTCAGTAAGTCATCAGCAGACATCTCAAAGCTTGTCCACCATCTACAAGACTGAAGTTAAGAGTACAACGGAATACTATATGCTTGACTTGTTCAGTACAGCTCCAACAACATTGAAGAAACTCAATACCAACCAAAACAATAAGAGGCACAACTGGCACTTCATTAATGCCTTCCACCAATGGTGCCCAATAGCAGCAGTCTGTATTATACACAAGATGCAGTGCAGCAACTTGCCAAGCCTACTTCAAAAGCACTTTCTAAATCTATGTTGTCAACCACCAAGAAGGAAAACATCAGATGTATGGGAACACCACCATCTAGATGTTTCTTTTCAAATCACATGCTATTCAATTTCAAAATTTATCATAATTCTTTCATTGTCACTGGAGTTAAAAGCTGGAAATCCTTTCCTAACAGCTCTGTGGATGTACCTGCTCAAGACGTGCCTCAGTGTTTTACGAATATAGATCACACGACCTCCTAAAAGGCAATCTACAATAAGTAACAAATGCTGACTTTGCCAGTGACATAAAAAGGTTTTAGTTAGCAGCTAACCTGTAGTGTACATTTGAGGTTATGCTGGGGTTTAAACCATTGAGAACTGTCCACTTGGATTTGGTATTTTAATTAGAATCAATGCTATATTTGCAATGTTATCTTTAATGTAACAGGCATCACAAATTCAGTTTTATTGTCCATCAGCCAATTTCCACTTTATACAATACGTAAGGCATTTACGTGACATTTATAACATTTTTCAGCCTTCACAAAAAACTTCATTTTACAGCTACACCAACAGCATTTTTAAGAGACTGAGGAAAACAGAATCACACTTTATTTCAGGAACAGTGTAAGTTTTTTTAATTTGTATACGTGTAATAAAAGTCACTTTCATTGCTACAATATTGGAAAGGCTATTAATATATATTGGATATACACCTTTTATGTGAAAACTACCGTCAATTTTGAAGACTCAATACCGATACTGTCGTGTGAAATACAGATAAATAACTGTATAAGTAGGATGGAAACGTTTTGTTGCCTTGACACAATCTTAGTTTAATGTTCAACCTCTGCCCTTTTAGATTAAATAGAAAAGTACAGGATACAGGAAGGCTGCAACTGTGACACATTTTGGATCATCTCAGATGTCCCAGGTAGCTCATCTTTTGGGTTTTGAGAATTGGTTTGGAGAAAATGCGACAGGCCTCCGAAAAGCCCTTTCCAGTCTTTAATCTCTAAAAAGGAAAAAGCATATGACATAGCTTCAGATAATTTTAACAACATCTGAACATAATTTCTTAAATTAAGTGGGTACCAGTAATACATTGTTTATCTTCTTTCAAGATAAACTTAATACAAGGTGAAAAAATCTTGGCAACATCTAAAACGTATCACACTCAAATCCTATGACAAATGCCAAGGAGAGAAAAATATTGTACAAGTCAAACAATTTTTAAAACTCCAAGACACTGAGAAAGGAAGTGTGATCAAACAAAGCCTCAAAATAATGGGAAAGAGAAAAAAAGAGCCTTAACTTGATAAATTTAACTTTTTTCAAAATGCCTGCTACCAATAAATCATAATGCTTCTAAAGTTTATAATCATAGTTCTATCTGACATATATTCAAGGTGAATATCAGAGATGGTTTGGTAGCAGGTGGTTTATAAGTAACATAGATGGATAAAGAGATTGCAAGTAAATGTAGCCATCATAAATATTCTTATTCAATGTGTTCTCCAATTTATTTAAATTATGTCCTTGCAGATGAATGGCATCACTTCATAGTACGTCAGACATAGGTACTAAACTATCCCACAATCATGGGAATAAGCATGGAAAGAGTTGGAGCAGATTGTGGTCTGAGGCCCTGTGCAATGGGGAAAGAGAATGATGTAGAGGTGCTGGTGTTGGACTAGGTTGGACAAGGTCAAAATTCACATGACAGCAGGTCATAGTCCAACAAATTTATTTGAAAACACAAACTTTTGGAGCTATGCTCAGTCATTCTTCTTTCCCAAATGTGGGATTTAGGAATGGGAATCATATTTTATTTAGCATTTTGACACCGGAAGGTGATGGTGATGGTCAGAAAGTGGCTGATAGCAGTGTTGAAGGGCAGAGTATGTATGTTGGAACTACATTCCTAATCAGACTTGTGAAACAATTGGGCCTACATTTCCATACGTTTCAACAGGTTTAACGAGAATATAACATATCCATTTAAGTACTTGCAGATCTTGTCTCTTTCTGCTTGAGTAGTGGGAAGTATCCTCAGCATAGACAAGCACAGCAAGAGTTGATCGGTGTAAGCTTACAGAATTCCTAGTAACTGACAAGCAGGCCAAATTAAGCATGAAGCTATGACATATCCAGTGCAGTCTGTGATTACTGCTCTCCAATGTTGCATGTGTGGAAGAATAGATTTTATAGAGTCTACTGAGAGAGTAATATGGTTCATGATGGTTTTGAATTGGCTTTCTCATATCCAACCATATTTCATTCTTATTCCATTGCTGTCAAGTCATTTAGCAGCCTACAGAAGGGTCTAGACCCGAAACGTCAGGTTTCCTGCTCCTCTGATGCTGCTTGGCCTGCTATGTTCATCCAGCTCTACACCTTGTTATCTCAGTCTCATTGCAAAGCCCTTTTTAAGATTATGACGCCACCCAGCAAACATGATACACAAAGAAACTGGTCATAGAGCCTTCTAATTTGGTAAGCAGAATGTTTTAAGAGTAAGATTAACTTAAAAAAAACGAAGGCAGACAAACGATTGATGTGGAAGAAAGTTTTAGTGATAGCAACCACATCACAGCATGATTTAAGTTTGTTATGGAAGAGGAAATAAATGGCCTCCATAAAATTGTTTTGTATTGAGCCAAGGCAGATTTTACTAAAATAAAGCGGGATCTGGCCAAAGTAGAATGGGAACAGCTACTTGTGGGAAAACCTACAGCAGAATAGTAGGGTGTGGGTGTGGGTGTTCAAAAAGGAAATGAGGAGAGTACAGGCCCAATATGTTCCTTTTAGGGTGACATGTGGGAGCAACAAGCCCAGAGAACCTTGGATGTCTAGGAATATTCTGGGCTGGATAACAGAGTTGGCTACCAGGGAGATACCAGAGGACTGGAGCACAGCTAAGCGGTTTGACTTTTCAAAAGGGTGTTAAGGATAAACCAGAGATTTGCAGATCAGTGGTAGGGAACCATCTTACTTCAGTGGTAGGGAAGCTATTGGAAAATATTCTGAAGGAGAGAATTAATCTCCGCTTAAGAGAGACAAGGTTTTATTGTGGATAGTCAGTATGGCTTTGTCAGATGGAGGTCATACCCACCAAGCTTGATTAAACAGATACGAAGGAGGTGATCAGGTGTGTCAATGAGGGTAGTTTATAGAGATTTCAGTAATGCTCTAAGGTTTTAGACTAAATTTGTAGCTCGGGTTGTGGATGCTGTGGTGGGTTTGCTTGCTGAGCTGGTTCGTTGTTCCGCAGACGTTTCATTACCCTGCTCGGTAACATCATCAATGCAGCCTCCGATGAAGCACTGTTGTGTTTTCCCGCCTGTCATTTAAACTCTGGTGTCCATTGAACTGGATTACCTCAATTCCAGTTTTTCTTTGCAATGGAGTGTATATAGGGTTTAGCTCTATTTGTTTATTAATGGCTTTCCTAGTAGAGAACCAGGCTTCTAGGAATTTCCATGCTTGTTTCTGCTTCACCTGACCCAGGATCCTGGTATTGTCCCAATTGAATTGGTGGTTTTCCTTATCCATATGGATGGAGATGAGCGAGTATTGGTCGTGTCTTTTCGTTGCCTATTGATGTTAATGCACTCTTGTGGCTAATTTCCTTCCTGTCTGACCCATGTAATGTTTGTCGTAGTCCTTGCAGGGAATCTTGTATATAACATTGGTCTTGTCCATTGTGGGGTCTTTGGTTCGGGTTAGCAGTTGGTATAGGGTTGATGTGAGTTTGTGTGCTACTCTGATGCCAAGTGGTCATAGGAGTCTTGTGGTCAGTTCAGATGTGTTCTTGATGTAAGATAGCGTGATGAGCGTGTCAGGGAGTGTAGTATCTTCCTGGTGTTGTTCATGTAATAGGTATCTTCTGACCCAGTTTTTCGGGTATCCGTTGTCTTTGAATACTTGGAGGAGGTACTTGCCTTCTTCTTGGCATAGTTCTGTGTTGCTGCCCATTCAAAAAGTGTTCTCACGCAACTTTGTTTGTGTGTGTTAGGGTGGTTGCTATTGAAATTCAGTACTTGGTCAGTGTGTGTGGCTTTCCTATGTACCTTTGTTAGGAATGCCCCATTGGTCCTGCGTTCCACCATAACATCCAGGAATGGGAGCTGTTTGTTCTTTTCTTCTTCCCTGGTGAATCTGATCCCGGTGAGGGTGTTGTTTATTAGTTAGTGTGTCTCCTCTAGTTTGGTCTTTTTAATAATTACAAAGGTGTCGTCCACGTATCATATCCATACTTTCAGTTGGACTAGCAGAAGGACCATGTTTTCAAGTCTCTGCATCATTGCTTCAGCTATTAGTCCGGAGATAGGTGATCCCATGGGTGCCCCGTCGATCTGTTAATATATTTGTCCATTAAAGGTGAAGTAAGTGATGAGGCATAGGTCCAGTAGCTTCAGCATGTTGTCTGTGGAGATGGTGTTGCTCGGGTCTTGTTCTTGTTTTAGTAATGTTGCCAGTGTTTCTCTTGCTGGTGGTATGTCAGGGAAGAAGAAAAGAACAAACAGCTCCAATTCCTGGACGTCATGGTGGAACGCAGGACCAATGGGGAATTCCTAACAAAGGTACAGAGGAAAGCCACACAACTGACCAAGTACTGAATTTCAATAGCAACCACCCTAACACACACAAACAAAGTTGCGTGAGAACACCATTTAGATGGGCAACAACACACTACAGCAACACAGAACTATGCCAAAAGGAAGAAAAGTACCTCCAAGTATTCAAAGACAACGGATACCCGAAAAACTGGGTCAGAAGATGCCTATTACATGAACAACACCAGGAAGATACTACACTCCCCGACACGCTCATCACGCTACCTTACATCAAGAACACATCTGAACACATCAAGACTCCTATGACCACTTGGCATCAGAGTAGCACACAAACTCACATCAACCCTGTACCAACTGCTAACCCGAACCAAAGACCCACTACCCACTATGGACAGGACCAATGTCATATACAAGATTCCCTGCAAGGACTGCAACAAACATTACATGGGACAGACAGCAAGGATTTTAGACACAAGAGTGCACGAACATCAACTGGCAAGAAAAAGACATGACCAATACTCACTCATCTCCATCCAAATGGATAAGAACAACCACCAGTTCAATTGGGACAACACCAGGATCCTGGGACAGGCGAAGCAGAGACAAGCATAGGAATTCCTAGAAGCCTGGTTCTCCAGGAAGAAAGCTATCAATAAACAAATAGAGCTAGACCCTATATACACTCCATTGCAAAGAAAACCGTAAGTGAGGTTACCCAGCTCAACAGACACCGGAGTTTAAATGACAGGCGGGAAAACACCACAGCGCATCATTGGAGGCTGCACTGATGATGTTAGCCCACAGGGTAATAAAATGTCTGTGGAACAACGAACCAACTCGGCGAGCCAACAAAGCCCTTGACATGGTCCTTTCAGCAAAGCCCTTGACATGGTCCTTCAAAGGAGACTGATAAGTAGGGTAAAACACAATGGATCCAGGGTAATTTAGCAAGATGGATTCAAAATGGCCTAAGTGGCAGAAGGCAGTTTGTGTGACTGAAGACCAGTGTGCAGTGGCGTACTGCAGGGATCAGTGCTGTCCGTTATTGTTCATTTTGTATAAAAAAAATGATATCAATGAGAATGTCAGGGGAGGGGGAGATGATAAATAAGTTTGTAGATGACAGGAAGAATAGTTTGGTGGCCACGTGTGAGGAAGAAGGTTTTAGGTTACAGGAAGATTTAGAAGGATTAGTCAGATGGGCAGATGAATGGCAGATTAAATTTATCCCAGTAAAGTGCGACGTGATGCACTTCGGAAGAAGTAAGGAGAAAAGGGAGTACTTAATGAATGGCAGGACACCAGGAAGCTCAGAGGAACAGGGGTATCTTTGGTTGCTTATCCACATATCCCTGAAGGCAACAGAATAGGTTAATAGGGTAATTAAGATGACACAGCGGATGCATGCCTTTATCAGCTATGGCATAGATAATAACAGCAGAAAGGTTATGTTGAAGCTGTAAAAAACTTTTGTTAGGCCACAGCTGAAGCACTGTGTGCAGTTCTGGTTACTACACTATTAGAAGGATGTAATTGTACTGGAGGGGATGCAGAGGAGATTCACCAGGATATTGCCTCGGTTGGAGCATATTAGCTTTGAAGACAGACTGGATGGGTTCAGGTTGTTTTCTTTAGAGCAGAGAAAGCTAAGGGAGGAGCTGATGCTATGAGTGCATAAGATTATGAGGGGCATGGGCAGCATGGATAGAAAGCATCTATTCCTCTTGGTTGAAGGATCAATAACAAGGGGACTAATTTTAAGGTAAAGGGCAGAAGATTTACAGGGGAGTTGAGGGAAGGATTTTCACTGAGAGGGTGGTGGGCACCTGGAATGGCAGGAGAGGTGGGAAACATCACAACCTTTAAAAAGTACATGGATGAGCACTTGGTATGTTATAATATTCGAGGCAATGGGGCAAGTGCTGGACAATGCGAAAAGTGTAGACAGGTCAGTGCAGATTCGATGGGCCAACGGCCTCTTCATTTCTGTATGATTCTATTACTCTATACTTTGCAAGTGCAGCTGTGCCATAAGGTTTTGTCTGAACTGTAGTCTAGTAATTCCCTCAAACCACTCTCACCTAAAACTCATGCCTTTGAGAAATTTTGTGGTTTTTTGACCAAATGGACCTTCAGACCAATGTATTTTATCAGATGTATTCCTTTATGAAGTGCTTAAGATGACTTTTTCTGTTTTAAAAATGCTATACAAATTCAAGTTGTTGTTGATTTGAAAGTAGTGGAACAGATCTAACCGTTATGTGCCCTGATAACAAGTTATACAAGAATTGTGGTGGTGAGGACAGTGCATTGGCCCTCTGTAGGTTAAAATAGTGCCACTGAAATATGGATAGATGCAACACTGCAGCAATGGTGAGCAGTAAACCATCTAAACTATGGAAAATGCAACTTCTATATGAAAACCTGTATGCTACATTATGAGATAAAGCAAGAAAATGTATATTTATGTATTAATATACTAATTAGGCCACGCAGGCACTTTGGCTCCTCAAGCCAGATCTGCCAATCAAGGTCAAGTCTTATCTGTTCATGTTTGAATTTAACATCCCACCTTTAATTCTCTTGCTTAACAAGAATCTATCTCTCTCTTAAAATTATTTCATGATCTTATCTTCAACACCTTTTGAAGCAAAGTTCCAACGTCACAAAATCCCCATCGGTCTTAAGGTCCTCTTGCTCCTACAAGCATAAAATTTCTCAAAGGCATGAGTTTTAGATGAGAGTGGTTTGAGGGAATTACTAGACTATAATTCAGCCAAGACCTTAACGGCACAGCTGCACTTGCAAAGTATAGAGTAATAGAATCATACAGCAATCGTTTCTGTCCTAAAAAGGGTGTCCTCTAATTTTTAAGTCATGCTCCTTCGTTCTGAACTCAACCATAAGAGGAAATATCCTTTCCACATCCTTCTTGTTAAGACCGTTCAGGACCTTATTTGATTTAGTTACTTATTATCACTTTGCCATTGTCAAAATAAATTAATACAACACTTCTATTGTTCCTATTTGCATCATATGCTTAATTCTGTTTTGGTGATTAATACTTAAGTGAATTGATTATATGCAAAGAAAAACCAGACTTGAATTTATATAGCAATCTGTCAGTCCTCAGGATACCTTAAAGCTCTCTACAGCCAATGAATTAAGCACTTTTGGAATGTTCTCAATGTTGCAAGTTAAATATAAAGCCGCAGCTTTTTCCTAAATCAATATTTAGTTAGCTCACCAGTTGAAATTGTGTAAATTCATTAGATGCATTAAGTTTACATTCAATGCGTACTCGGGTTTTGGTAATTCCAGCAATATACTAAGAATTTTTTGAAATCCTACAGCAATGGCAGCACAAATGATACTCCTTTTTCTCTGAACATTATGTGCTCTTGGCAGTAAGCAAGACCATCAGACTGAAATTCCAGTTAGTCTTTATGTTCCTACCTTTTTCTCAAATGGTGTAATTTTGACTGTTAAATTGAAACAGAACACATTACTTAAAACAAATAAAAGGGAGTAAGTTAAAGGTAGCCTTGGTGGTTAATGCTGAAATACTCAAATGTCACCGTAACAACATTTCCCACATTTCTGGTTATGTGAATGCCTTGTAACTGACTTGCAGATTTAATCTGTATTCATGGTGTTAACATATCCTTTTGATATTGAGGTTGCTTACCCGTCACACTTAATAATTTATCATTTTCCGCACAGCATCAAAGCATTTCCATTTATCTGGTATGTAGAAGGGTTCAAAGATGTGCGGGAAAGGTGTGTCATATCCACAGACTCTACTGATCGGTGCCTCCAGGTTAAGAAAGCATTCTTCCTGTAAATTGCAACAAAAAAGTAATATGAGCTACAGGTTTCAGTGGCAATCAGATTTTGTTTACAAAAATTAACCTTCTGGGTGTTTCAACTAAACTCACAAAGCACAAAGTGTGCTCTATTTACTCACCAGTCTATCCAGTACACGTTTGTGCTAACAAATACGGTTTCTGATAGTGTGTATTGTGCTCTGAGCGCTTTCTGGCCCAGAATTGATGTGGTAACATCATATCAACTGGTTTAGCTTTCAGTGACTGACATTTCTTTTCTCTACATTGCAAATCCATCCATGCTCCCTTATCTGCATAACATTAACCTGACTCATGAAAGGCAGATTTAGTTTACAGAAAAAATATGCAGCATGTCTCACAATGATATTACTGTTCTTTTCTGTGTTTAAAAGCTTTAATAGGTCATATAATAACAAAGGATCTATTCCAAAGCTTTGTTCATTGATTTAAGGAATCCTCACCAACGGAACGTTCAAAGCATTTACTGTAGCAGAGCTTCCTGGTATAACGTCCAAAGGTGACAACACATATTTCTTATTGAAGTAAAAATAATCTATGCAAGTTCTGCTTGTTATCACTCTATATACGTTCAGAAAGCAAACTGATTTCAACTATTGGGTGCCTACCCTCAGAATTTTATCAATAAAATTAACCTTAAATCATCTTTGCCAAAACACTAATATAGGAAGAAGAAAATATATTCTATGATTCTGTACTGTTTTTGAGCAATAATTTACATCTGTAGAAGTCAGCACAGGAGATAAGAAGTTGCTATTTTAATTAAACAGCAAGGATGCAGAAAGTGACATTTGTCATAATGCATGAATGACATATCCTATAATTGGCAACTGCTGTTTTGATACTATCATGTTGACATTACTGGTAGGATACATGATGTTCCACAGTTCTGCAGACACTGAAGCAGTCCATGTCCATAAGCAGTAAAACCTGCACAATATCTAGATATGGGTTGCTAAGTGGCAAATAACATTCACTTCACACCAATACCAGGCAAAGACTTTATCCAGGAATGTTTAACCATCTCCATTTGGCATACATTCAATTATATTGCATCATTAAATCCCATACTGTCAACATCCTGTGGGTTACTACTGACTAGGAAAAAAACTCAACTGAACCCACCATGTAAATACTACAGCTGCTATAAGATAGATGTTCTGTGGCAAGTGTTTCACTACCCGATTCTCCAATGCTTTTCCACCACTGAAATGGCCAAAACAATTACATTTGTCTGGTTAAATGCATCTGTAACACATTCATAAAGCCCCAAAAATGACAAAGGAGTCCCCCTTGGTCAACATCCAATCCATCATTTTAACATCCACTTCCTTAGCTGCATCTCTGCAGTGTATTATCTATAGGTTGTACTGAAGCAAGTCTCGAAGGTTACTTTGGCAGAACCCTCCAAGCCTATAGCCTGCGGCACCTGGAAGGACAACAGTACTAGGTGCACAGGAGCACCATCATATTCAGGTTTCCCTCCAAGTTAAACACCATTCTTACTGCGGCATATGTCTCCCTTCCTTCATTGTCATAGAATTAAGATCCTGAAATTTCCAATATATCATTATCATGGAAGCAGGATCATCATTAGGTCTGCTATGGCCCAAAGAGGGCCCTGACCATATTCTCAGTGCACCTGAAGTTTAAAAATAAAGTGGGTACTTTATTGTATTACTGTTATTGACCTGGGAAGAGAGACAATGAAACCTTCAATTCCCTTTACTTCTGTCTATAATTCAATACGGTTTAATTTTTAAAAAGATGTGTGTTATAAAACTCCACTGGTGTGTGGTCAATTTAAATATACCAGCAGCAGGTGGTCATGGGTTTAAGCAAAGAGGATTATATATTAACATAACTGCCCAAAATGCTCTACATCTTTCACACACCACACAATCAAGAAACATCCAGTTTCAGAAGGTAGTACACAACTACGTGTATTAAACTAAATAATAGTTGCCAATTTCATTTGTCCTTGAGCGCCAGTGAAGAAGGAATCTTTTATTCCATTTCTCATTTGTGTTTAGGCTAAACTCGAATAGCTGGGCTTGAATATTCAGATTAAGTATAGGGCTCCTTTGAAGAGATGACTGCGCAGCAGGTCAGATATAGAGGCAGCTGTGGCTGTGGTATTAGATAAAAGTAAAGCCTGTATTCAAGTACAGTACTGATGCTTTGCTGAACTGTCAGTGGTCCCACTTTTTGAATGAGACGTCAAGTTAATCCCATGGTTGTCCTCTCAGATGGATTTAAAATATTCAACGGCACTATTTTGAGGAGGAATAGGGAAGTTTCTCTGATACTTTTGCCAATATTTACCCATCAACATAAAACAACCGTGTCATTATCACAAGGCCATTTGTGGGAGCTTGCGCAATGCAAATTGGTTACCACATTTTCTACTTCAAAACAGTGATCACATTTCAAAAGTACTTCATTGATTGTAAATCCCATACAGGCATTCTGAAGTTTAGTAAAGCATAACATTAGTGCAAGTCTTTTTAAAGGCAGTCTTCAAAATTAATTTTCAACGTATCTTTCTTGTTTTGCATCAGTATACTGATCTTTAAAATTCACTTCTCTATAAAATTGTTAAACTGAAATGCAACTTCATAACATGATTTCACTTAGAAAGGTGCCTCTGATAAAAAAAAATTACTAACATGTATGCATTGCGAAAAATTATAAGAAATCTTGAATCAACCTTTCTTCTCAGACCATATAGGAAGATGTTTGTGGTTGTTGGAGGTCAGTCATCTCAGCTCCAGGACATCTCTGCAGGAGATAAAAGGTACTCTCATCTCTGCAGGAGTTCTTTAGGGTAGTGCAGGGCCCAATCATCTTCACCTGCTTCATCAATCCCCCTGTCATGAGGTCAGAAGTGGGGATACTCACCAATTATTGCACAATGTTCAGCACCATTCTTGACTCCTCGGATATTGCAGCAGTCCATCTTCAAATGTAACAACATCTGGACAATATCCACATTTGAGCTGACAACTGGCAAGTAACATTCATGTCACACAAATGCCAGGCAATAACCATCTCTAATAAGAGACAATCTAACCACCACTCTTGACATTCAGTGATGTTACCATCACTGAATCCCCCACTATCAACATCCTGAGAGGTTATCCTTGACCAGAAACTGAACTGGACTAGCCACATAAATACAGTGGCTGGAAGAGCAGGTCGGAGGCCAGGAATACTGCAGCAAGTAACTCATCTCCTGACTCCCCAAAGTCCGTTCACCATCGACAAGGCACAAATCTAGAGTGAGCCTGGATGGGGGCAGCTCCAACAACACTCAAGAAGCTTGAAACCATCTAGGACAAAGCAGCCCGCTCGACTGGCACCACATTCACAAGCATCCACTCCCTCCACTACCGATGCTCAGTAGCAGCAGTGTGTACTATTTACAAAATGCGCTGCGGAAATCATCAAAGCTCCTTAGATAGCACCTTCCAAACCCACGACCACTTCCATCTAGAAGGACAAGGGCAGTAGACATATGGGAACAACACCAGCAACTTCTCCTCCAAGAAATTCACCATCCTAACTTGGAAATGCATCACTGTTCCTTTACTGCCACTGGATCAAAATCATGGTATATCATCTTTAACAGAATTATGGATCTACAGCACATGGACGGCAGTGGTTCAAGAAGGCAGTTCACTACCAACTTCTCAAGGCCAACTCAGGACAAGCAATGAATGCCCATATCCCATGTGAATTAAAAGAGGTCCCATGCAAGATCTTATCAAAAGCCTTGCTGAAGTCCAAGTAGACTACATCTAACGCTACCTCATTAAAGAGTCTAGGATGAAATCTATCTGGACCTGGAATCTTTTCAGTCTGCAGCTCCTTCAGATTGCTTAGCACTACTTCCCTCATGATTGTACTTCCTTCTTTCCTTTCTGTGGTGTAAACAATGGGATTTATATAAATATTAGGTACAAGTTATAGAGATTCTGATATGAGTACTGTAGGAGTGTTTTATTTTGTATTTCCAGGAGTGTGTATTGAGTACTATATAAATGTTGTTCATTTCTTTTCAAGTTACAAAGGATTGTTTCATTATACTTTTACTGTGTTTTAAAAATCATTGAATATCTATCATAAGTGTTGGTTTTGTTTAATCTTCTTTAACTTAATTTCTTTTGTTAATAGTCTGAAGCATTGCTTATGTTTCATTGAGAAACCACTGTTATCTAAAATAAATCAAAATATGATCCATCAAGCCACATTCCTGTCTGGGATCTAACATGTCCAGCAACAACATCTGTTGGGAGCATCATCCTTCAACCTCCTGATTGAAAGCCATTACCAGAATTTTCAGTATCCTCTACAGTGAAAACAGGAACAAAATATTTGATCATATCACCTGCCATTTTCTATTTATTTACTCTTAACTCTCCATTCTCACTTTTGAGAGGACGAATACTCACTTTGCTCACTCCTTTCCTTTTTACATACCTTTAGAAGCTCTTGTTATCCTTTTTTTAAACATTCTTAGCCACCTTTTTCTTGTACTCTAATTCTTCTTGCTTATAATTATTTAGTTATTCTCTCATATTCTTTATATTGACCAATAATCTGACCAGCCACTCTAATTTGTGCAGTTCTATGCTTCTTCATCAAGTTTGGTGACTTCCCTAACTTCTTTCGATAACCACTGATAGTAGATCCTCACTTCAGAATTTTTATTAATACTAGAAATTTACTTATTCCAAGTATTCTGAAATATCCATATTAACGTCTGCCATTGTATATCCACTGATCTATTCACAGACCTAGTACGCCAGTTCACTTCAGCTAGATCAGCTTTCATTCCTAGATGGTTGCTTTTATATAGATTCAAAATACCAACTTAGACCCAATTTTCTCCTTTCAAACTAAGTGCAAAATTAAGCCATACTGTGCTTCCTGCTACCTTGGGCTGTCTTAACTTTGAGGTGATTATTTAATACTGTCACATTACACAATACCAAATCTATTATACGCCGCCCACTGATCAGTTCCTTAGACTAAATCAGATGACTTCCCTCAGTTTTTCTGAGAGGGTGATGCATGACAGGAAATCTGTTTGAATTGATACAGTTCTTGTGATGCCTCTATTGGA
Organism: Ginglymostoma cirratum; assembly: GCA_024137785.1. Taxonomy (NCBI): domain Eukaryota; kingdom Metazoa; phylum Chordata; class Chondrichthyes; order Orectolobiformes; family Ginglymostomatidae; genus Ginglymostoma; species Ginglymostoma cirratum. Next base: position 11,705,258 of record JAHRHZ010000039.1, read on the forward strand.
TATTGCAGAGGCTATGAACCTGGACAATATTATGGTACAGTGAAAACTTGGGCCCATGACTAACTGCATAGCTTTTCAAGCTGGGAGGATGGACAGGAATAGTTATTGGCAGCCAATCATCTCAAGACATTGCTGCTTGAATGGCTCATGGTAAAGTCCAAGCCTAACCACCTTCAGCTGTTTCATCAATGAATCCATCTTATGGTCAGAATGGAGATATTTACTTACTATTCACAGACCCTCAGATATGGAATCAGTCTAAGCATAGCAAGACTTGGACAATGTTCAGAATGGTACGTAGCAAGTAACATCTGCACCACAGAGTGCAATGACCATCTCCACCAATAGAGAATCTAACCATCTCCCCAAGACATTGAGAAATATTACCATTGCTGAAATCCCCATTATCAACATCCAAGGAGTTACCACTGACCAAGTGAACTAACCATGTAACTGAGACCACAAGAGCAGATCAGACATTGGGAATTTTGTGGCTATCATCCCCTGACTACCAAAGCCTGTTCATTATCTAAGGCACAGGTCACGGGTGAGATGGATTCCTTCGACTTGTCTGGATGCGTTTGTCTCCTACAATACTGAAGAACTCAACACAATCCACAGCAAAGTACTTAGCTGACTGTAGCCCCATTTATCACCTTAAACATCCATTCCCTCCAACATCAGTGCAGTTGCTCCACTATATACCATCTACAAGGTGCATTGCAGCGACATATCAAGGCTGTGTACTGTTTTGCTCTCCTTACTTAAGGAAAGAAGTAAATGCATCGGATATATTTCGGAGAAGATTTACTAGATTGATACCTGGAATGTGAGGGTTGTTTTATGAGGAAAAGTTGGACATGCTGAGCTTGATCAGTGTAGAGGAGCTGAGGATAACATCCTGAATGGTTACAAAAAGATGCACCCCTATGGCAAGTCCAGAACTAGGGGGTATAGCTTAAAAAAATCAGTATTGCCCTATTAAGATGATGCACTTGGACACACTTGGCACTGAACCTGATAGATTAATTACAGCATTATAGACATTTTTAACATATGGCATCATACACATTTTCCTACTTTTGATCTTTTCGTAACAAAAAAAGTGCTCAGCATATGAATAAGGGACCCATAGGAATAAAGCAGCAGCACAGAATCAGTGCAAGACAGGGAGAGTGAGTGTAAATTTGCAAGAAGATGCTGAGACCTGTTGCTTCCTGCCCTATGTGGGAACTTAAGGACACATCATCTGCACAGGGGGACCAGGTGTTCAGGAAGTGTCTTCAGCTGCTCGAGCTCAAACGTCAGATTTCAGAAGGAAGGGCAGCTGGAGTCACGGCATCAGAGTGGATGACAGCTTTCTGGCTTGTACATTCCAGGAAGTGCTCACCCCACAGATTTGGAGAGTTCAAGATAGAGAATGAGAGGCTGTTCAGAAGAATAGGAAAGCGCAGGAAGAGCAGGAGTCTTCAGGGTCTATGCCACTCTCAAACCTGTAAACGTTTTTGTAAACCGCTGATTTGCTGTCCCTGAACTGGTAGTTTGGAACCACAAACTAATGTTCTGGAGGCATGGGTTTGAAAATCGCTCCTTGGCAGAAGGTGAAATTTTAATTTAATAAATATCTGGAATAAAAAGCTAGTTTAGTAATTGCAGCCTCCGAAATTGCTCAAATGCACAAGTTACAGTGACATATTTCGCGCAAGCACTGCTGTCAGTAAACACAGCCTAAACGCAATCACCTGGAAGGAATGCAGTCTAGCCAAGGCACCAATGGGGCACAACAAAGTGCAGAAATTAAGTCATTGTAGCAGTTTCCTTTGTTCAGGGATCACATGGGCATTTCTGCAACCATCACTGTGACTCCCAATGCTTGGTGTCATGGTAAAGTACATCATAGGGAGCTTACAAAATATTCTGCAAGAGGGAGTAATCCAGCAATTGTGGCACACATTGCTGACAAATGTATGGAGATGGCAGATAGCAGGGTTCTATGGTCAGATTTTCAGGAACATATGAACATACATACAAATGTATGAAATTGTAGCAGAGGTAGGCTATTCGTCTTTTTGAGCCTGTTCCAGAATTTAGTAAGATCATGGTTGAGCTCCTTGCGCCTTGATTTTCACTTTCGCATTCAACCTTTCATTCCCTAACAAAAATTTGCCTTAGAAATAATCAATGGCCTCTCAGGCACAGTGTTCTAAAGTTGCACCAGCTTCAGAGAATAAAATTCTTCTCATCTCTGTCCTCAAAGGGCAACACTGTTTTTCAACCAGCATCTCCTGGTTCTGGACTCGTGCACAAGAGGAAACAACCTTTCCACATTCACTTTGCTAAAACCATTTGGGAGCTTCTATACTTCAACCAAGACACCCTACACTCTTCTAAACTTCAGTGGAAATAAGCCCAATCTGTTCACCCTTTCTTTAAGATAACCTAGTCAATCCAGGAATCCAGCTAGTAAATATCTTCTGAACTGCCTTCCTTAAATAAGGAGACCAAAACTGCATTTGAAATGTGGTCTCAGCAATGCCCTGTATAACTGAAGCATAACATTCTTACTTTTGCAGGAGGGTCACTGAACCTGAAACATTAACTTTGATTTCTTTCCACAGATGCTACCAACCCTGCCAAGCTTTTCCAGCAATTTCTGTTTTGGTTTCTGATTTCCCATATCCACAGTTCTTCCAGTTTTTCTTACTCTTTAAAGTTCAATTCCTCTGATGATAGAGGTTAGTAATCCATTAAGCCTTCTTAATAACTAACAGCACCTGCATATTAACTTTTATGCACTTGAACATCTAGATCTTTCTGCCGCTCAGGATTCTGCAGTGTGTTCCACTTAATAATACACTACTTTGTTATTCTTCCTGCCACGTGAACAATTTTACATTTCCCCACATTATACTCCATCTACCAGATGTTTGACCACTCATTCAACTTTTTTGTATTTATTCATTTGTAGGATGCGGGCGTCACTGGCTGGCCAGCATTTATTGCACATCCACAGTTCCCCATGAAAAGGTGGTGATTAGCTGCCTTCTTGAACCGCTGCAGATCACCTGTTCTGGGTTGATCCACAATGCTATTAGGGAGGGAAGTCCAGGATTTTGACCCAGCGACAGTGAAGGAACAGCAATGTATTTCCAAGTCAGGGTGGTGAGTGGCTTGGAGGGGAACTTGGAGGTGGTGGCGTTCCCATGTATCTGTTGCCTTTGTCCTTCTAGATGGAAGTGGTCAAGGGTTTGGAAGGTGCTGTCTGAGGATCTTTGGTGAATTTCTGAGTGCATCTTGTGAATAGTACACACTGCTGCTACTGAGTGCAGGTGGTGAAGGGAGTGGATGCTTGTGGATGTGGTATCAGTCAAGCTTCTTGAATATGGTGAGGGTGCACTCATCCAGGAAAATAGGGAGTATTCCATCGTACATCTGACTTGTGCCTTGTAGATGATGGGCAGGTTTTGGGGAGTATTCCTAGCCTCTGACCAGCTCTTGCAGCCACTGTGTTTATATGGTGAGTCCAGTTGAGTTTCTGGTCAATGATCATCCCATGGATGCTGATACTGGGCAATGCAGTGATGGCAACACCATTGAATGTCAAGGGAGGTCGTGAGATTGTCTCTTATTGATGATGGTCATAGCCTCGAATGTGTGTAGCGCAAATGTTACTTGCCGCTGGCCAGCCCAAGCCTGGATATCGTCCAGATCATGTTGCATTTGAACATGGACTGCTTCAGTACCTGTGGAGTTGCAAATGGTGCTGAACATTTTCCCATCATCGGCGAACATCCCCACTTCTGACTTTGATATGGAGGGAAGGTCATTGGTGACGCATGATTGGGCCTAGGACACTACCTTGAGAAACTCCTGCAGAGATGTGCTGGAGCTTAGCCATATCTGTCTGCATCCTAATGCCCTCTTCACAACATACTTTCCAACATATCATCTGCAAATTTGGCTAACATGCATTCATTCAGGGTTGCATGGTGTCAGTTTCGATTCCACCCTCAGGCGGCTGTGTGGAGTTTGCATATTCTCTCCTGGGTTTCCTCCAGGGGCTCCGGGTTCCTCCCACAGTCCAAAGATGTGCAGGTTGGGCGGATTGGCCATGCTATATTGCCTATAGTGTACAGAGATGTGCAGGCTAGGTGGATAAGCCATGAGAAATGTGGAGTTAGAGATAAGGCAGAGGGTGGTGGGATGCTGTTTGGAGAGTCAGTGCCGACTCGATGGGCCAAACGGCCTACCTCCACACTGTATATAATTCGATGATTCCCCTCATCTAAGTTATTAATATAAATTGTAGAAGCCCAAATATAGACCCCAGCAGAGCCTACTTGTCAAATTGTGCCCATCAGCAAAAGACCCATTCATGCTTACTCTGCTTACTGCCAGATCTTCTATCCACGTTACTATGTCACCCCTTTACCATGAGCTCCTTTGATGTAGCAATAACCTTTGATATGGTAATTTGCCAAACGTCTTTTGGAAATCCACAAAATCCAATTTGAAGCTGAGACAGATAGCTTCTTGATCAATAGAGAAATACAGTTTCTGGAAAAAGGGCAGACAAGGGGACATGAGGAGTGTCGGATCAGCCATGGTTCTACCGAACAGCCTACTCCTGTTCTTATTTCTTGTGGTCTTACGATAAGTACGTCTAGAGTCTCCTTTTTATGCACCGTTAATGTTACACCATTGAAGAACACCATTAAATTGACTAAACATGATTGGCCCTTTTCCTATGTGCCTAGCCATAACCTTTGTAATAATCAATTGTAACACGTTCTGCACGATGCATATCAAGTTTTCTGTTTTTGGCTTCCCTTGCTTCTAGAAGAGAAGGATAATATTTGCTGCTTTCCTGTCTGATAGAACCTTTTCAGAATCAAGCAAATGTAAGGAAATTAAAGCCAACATATCTTCTACCTCAAACAAAAACAGAAAATTGTTGGACAAACTCAGCAGGTTGGCAGCATCGATGGAGAGAAAATGGAGTTTACGTTTTGAGTCCAGTGATGTCTTTTGAGACCCTAGATGGAAGTCCATTAGGACATGACGACTTCTCAGCCACAGCTCCATGAGTTTGCTCACTGCTGCTTTGCTAGTGATTGGAATTGCAATTGCATCAAATTCCTCTTTCTTTTCTGTCTCCCGATTTACAACTAGTGGAATAAGGAAACATTTTCTGTATCCTCTGTAGTGTAGACTGAAGTAAAATATTTGTTCCTTTCACTTGCCATTTATCTATCATCTACTAACAACTGCCCATTCTCACTCTCTAGAGGACCAACACTCATTGTTCATAATCTTTTTTTTCAAATCCCTGTGGGATCGCTTACTATCCATTTTTACGTTTCTAGTTTGCTTTCTCTCATACTCTAATTTCTTCCTTCTTATTAATCTTTTGTTTCTCAATTTATTTTGTTATAAATGAATGGTATGTGCACTCTGATAGAGCCTTTAGCAATGTCTTTTTGTTATCTTTGTAACATCTTGTTTTGACTGTTAATATATTCTTACATTTAGTCTCCCTGTCTCTTAGCCATTTTCTGACCTTTAGTTCCTATCTTTTGCTCTCCTGACTTGACTCTACGTCTAGACTCTATTCCTCGAACTAGAGTGAAAGTTTAAAAAGTCAGATGTTAAAGGTAGTCATCCTGGATTACTCCCTATGCTAGGTAAGAGTGACAGCAGAAATAGATAGGGAGGATCAACGCATGGCTTGAGGCATGATAGGAAAGAGAGCTTCAGATTCTTAGGACTTTGGGATGGTAGGCACCTAGGGATGAAAGATTATTTTTGGGTACGTAGGAATGTAGGTTTGAGGTTAAAATCAGATCAGTCATGATCTTATTGAATGGCAGAGCAGGCTCAAATGGCTGAGTGGCCTACTGTAGTTCTTTGTTCTTACGTTTGTATTCAAAAGTGATGGGATGCACCTAAACACTAATTTGCCCGTGGCAAGCTTAATACCCTAATTGTGAAAGGTTTAAACTAAACTGGCAAGGTGAACCAGAAAGTGAAGTAAAATCTGCCTTGACCTTACTGCATGGCTGAATGGCTTATCCTGCTCCTACTTTGTAATGATCTTATGATTTTAGTTAAAAGTTTAAAGCAGAGAAACTGGAGTTCTTGTCTTTACAACAAAGGAAAGCAAAGTGAGACTGATTGCACGTGTACAGGATTATGATAAGTTTAGATCTAGAGGAAACCTGTTTCCATTAGGTGATGGTGTAAGGACTATGGGATACAAATTTAAGAATGTGAATAAGAGATGAAGGGGATGATGAGATGAAGAAAATTTTTCATGCAATGAACTGATCTGGAGGGGGTGTCAGTTAGCTCAGTTGGCAGAATGGCTGATTTGTGATACAGAGTAATGCCAACAGCGAGGGTTCAACTCTCGCAATGTCTAGGTTACCATGAAAGATTCTCCTTCTCAACCTCTCTCCTCCTCTAAGGCGTGGTGACACTCAGGTTAAACCACCAGTCACCTGACAGAACAGTGCTATAGTCTGGTAGGACTATAAGACCATCGGATACAGAAGCAGAATTAGGTCATTCAGCCCATCAAGTCTGGACTACCATTTGATCACAGCTGATATATTTCACAATCCCATTCTCTTGCCTTCTCTTCATAACCCTTGGTGTCCTTACTAATCAAGAACCTATCTATCTCTGTCTTAAAACATTCAATTTCTTGGCCTCCACAGACTTCTGGAGCAATGAATTCTACAGATTAACCACCCTCTGGCTGAAAAAATTCCTCCTCATCTCAGTTGTAAAGAGTTATCCCTTCACTCCGAGACTGTGCCTTCAGGGTCTAGTCTCTCCTACTAGTGGAAATATCTTCTCCCCGTTCACTCTATCCAGGCCATATTCTATGGCAGCTTTACCTAAAGCTTTCTATAGGTATGTCAGGAATAAAAGAATGACTAGAGTAAGATTAGGGCCAGTCAAGGACAATAGTGGGAAGTTGTGCGTGGAGTCCGAAGAGATATGAGAGGCACTAAATGAGTATTTTTCATCAGTATTCACACATGAAAAAGACAATGTTGTCGAGGAGAATACTGAGATACAGGCTATTAGACTAGACGAGGGATTGAGGTTCATAAGGAGGAGGTGTTAGCAATTCGGGAAAGTGTGAGAATAGATAAGTCCCCTGGGCCGGATAGGATCTATCCTCGGATTCTCTGGGAAGATAGGGAGGAGATTGTAGAGCCTTTGGCTTTGATCTTTATGTCGTCATTGTCTACAGGAATAGTGCCAGAAGACTGGAGGATAGCAAATGTTGTCCCCTTGTTCAAGAAGGGGAGTAGAGACAACCCTGGTAATTATAGACCAGTGAGCCTTACTTCGGTTGTGGGTAAAGTGTTGGAAAGGATTATAAGAGATAGGATTTATAATCATCTAGAAAGGAATAATTTGATTAGGAATAGTCAACACGGTTTTGTGAAGGGTAGGTCGTGCCTCACAAACCTTATTGAGTTCTTTGAGGTGACTAAACAGGTGGATGAGGGTAAAGCGGTTGATGTGGTGTGTATGGATTTCAGTAAAGCGTCTGATAAGGTTCCTCACGGTAGGCTATTGCAGAAAGGAGGCATGGGATTGAGGGTGATTTAGCGGTTTAGATCAGAAATTGGCTAGCTGTAAGAAGACAGAGGGTGGTGGTTGATGGGAAATATTCATCCTGGAGTTCAGTTACTACTGGTGTACCGCAAGGATCAGTTTTGGGGCCACCGCTGTTTGTCATTTTTATAAATGACCTGGATGAGGGCGTAGAAGGATGGGTTAGTAAATTTGCGGATGACACTAAAGTCGGTGGAGTTGTGGATAGTGCGGAAAGATGTTGCGGGTTACAGAGGGACATAGGTAAGCTGCAGAGCTGGGCTGGGAGGTGGCAAATGGAGTTTAATGCGGAAAAGTGTGAGGTGATTCACTTTGGAAGGAGTAACAGGAACACAGAGTACTGGGCTAATGATAAGATTCCTGGTAGTGTGGATGAGCAGACAGATCTACGTGTCCACGTGCCTAGATCCCTGAAAGTTGCCACCCAGGTTGATAGGGTTGTTGAGAAGGCGTATGGTGTGTTAGGTTTTATTGGTAGAAGGATTGAATTTCGGAGCCGTGAGGTCATGTTGCAGCTGTACAAAACTCTGGTGCGGCCACACTTGGAGTATTGCGTACAGTTCTGGTTGCCGCATTAAAGGAAGGGTGTGGAAGCATTGGAAAGGGTGCAGAGGACATTTACCAGGATGTTGCCTGGTATGGAGGGAAGGTCTTATGAGGAAAGGCTGAGGGACTTGAGGCTGTTTTCGTTAGAGAGAAGAAGCTTAAGAGGTGACTTAATAGAGACATACAAGATGATCAGAGGACTGGATAGGGTGGACAGTGAGAGCCTTTTTCATCGGATGGTGACGGCTAGCACGCGGGGACATAGCTTTAAATTGAGGGGTGATAAATATAGGACAGATGTCAGAGGTAGATTCTTTACTCAGAGAGTAGTGAGGGCATGGAATGCCTTGCCTGCAGCAGTTGTAGACTCGCCAACTTTAAGGGCATTTAAATGGTCATTGGATAAACATATGGACGATAACGGAATAGTGTGGGTTAGATGGGCTTCAGATTGGTTTCACAGGTTGGCGCAACATCGAGGGCCGAAGGGTCTGTACTGCGCTGTAATGTTCTGTGTTCTATGTACCTTTTAATTACCTTGTACACAATTATGAGGGTGATAGAAGCAGTGATGATAAATAATTTCAAAGGGAAATTGGATGAATTTTCAGGGCTATAGAGACAGAGCTGGGACTGTAACAAATTGGTTTGTTCTACAGAGCCAGCATGGGCTCTGTAGGTTGATGTTGGTGCTACAGTGCTATAATGACACTAAAAGAGGATTTCTTTTTGTTTTAAACTTGCATGCATTATTCTTAAATAAAACATCCCTCAATTATTACAACAAAATTATTATTGTTGCCAAATGTTCAAGGCCACAGATTCAAATCCCTCCATGGCTGCTTGTAAAATTTAAATTCAATTGCAAAATTCAAATCAAAAGCTACTCCCAGTTTAAGTGTGTCAATAAGACTGTCACCAATTAATGTAAAAACCCATCTCGTTCATTAACATTCTTTAGGGAGAAAATCTGCTGTCCCCTTTCCTGGGCTAACCTACATGTAACTCCAGACACACAGCAATGTGGATGACTATTAACTACTCCCTGAAATGGCCAAGCAATTCACTCACTTCAGGATCAGTTAGGGTTGGGCAACAAATGCTGTTCTTGCCAAAAAACACCAACATTCCATGAAAGAAATTTTTAAAAAAAATTCAGTGTAGATGTACATTGGCAAGACCAATTCATGGCGATATTGAAGTGCACATCAATGACATGAATTGTGTTAAATGTTATATTCCTATATCAGATATCCTAAACAGCACAGGAAGTAGTTAAAATCAGAAACCAGTTCCCGTCAATCACATCATTGTACAATTTTAAGACATGTCACTATTTAACTGCTTTGTTAATAATTGTGAAAAATATATTTGTACTTGTTAGAAAATGAAATATCAGTAGGCAGAGCTTTTTCTGATCTTAAAGAAAATGGCACATGCTGAAATGAAGGTACAAACAGCTGAAATAGATTGATCAGCATCTTAAAAAAGGAAGATATGCATTCGTGATAACAAGGCGTGGGGCTGGATGAACACAGCAGGCCAAGCAGCATCATAGGAGCAGGAAAACTTGACGTTTCGGGCCTAGACCAATCGTATAACTTTTCATCAGAAGGGTATAACTTGCATGTTGCAGATTATTTTGATGTTTTGATCAAAATCGTGGTGCATAACTCATAACTATTTTTGGATACTTAACCATGTTTATCACCATCATAGGTCTATTACCATGCAAGGATCATGCTGCAGTGGTATGAATATAGAAATGCATCTCGGTTAAATTAGAGGTTTACATTTCAGATGAGAATGATTGATGGATAACTATTTACAACCGACATATGCATATATATTACACTCTAATTTATATGTTTTGAACATGATAGATTTATCTCCCACATTTGTACTTGCAACAAATTACGTCCTTGAACAGAATCCCTCTAAATCTCTGATACCTATGCATTCAGTGTTTATCGCCGTTCCTTACTTTTCTTTTGAGAAATTGATTATCTCAAAGGCACCTCACCATTTATATAGGACCTTTAATGCAATAAGTGTTCGCTGTCATGGATAATCTGCCAAGGAAATATGTTTGTCAGTGAACGGATGCGAGTTTGGATACATGTAGCAGAGTTCTGGATGACCTTAAATTTACAGAAGGTAGCATGTGACAGCTCAGCCAATGAGTTGCAAAACTCAAATCTAGCTGTAAAAAAGGTAACAATGTGGATTTCAGCAGCAGTGGAGTTGAGACAGGGGCAAAGTCAGTTAAATTCCAGTCCATTCAGATCAATTGATTACGTCTTGCTGAACATCACTCCTAGCTCTACTCTTTCTTGATTATATCCATCATGTTAAAGCAATTTCAATGTAACATTATGCAGAACTCCTTTTATTGTTTCAGAATGTCCCAAGAACTCCTTATGTTTATTCTGGCATTGGAGATGATTCCTCCCACAGGTACACTGTTCGCATTTTCTGTTTTTACCCATTGCACATTAACCGGAATTCATATCTATTATTACTGCAGTAACCACAGATGAATTATTTTCTCAGAATGATGGCCTTAGACTACAAACTGGTTAACGTGAACAGGGGTTTTTCTTGAAACAAGCACATTAGAATACAATCCTTTAAAATCTGGGACTTGGATTCAAATTTAGTTCATGTACAAAACAATTCTGTTATCAATCAGGTGTGATGCAATATCAATTGCTGCCAAAGAACTAGATGTGAATATAATCAAGTGAAGGCACATTATACTGACTTAGGGGAGGTGGTGGCCAAGATGGTGGCTGGACTATTAAACCAGTGCTCTAGATAATGAGCTGTCAGGACCCGGGTTCAAATCCTGCCACGGCAGATGGGAGAATCTGAATTGAATTAAAAAATCTGGAATTAAGAGCCGAATGACCATGAATCAATTATCCATTGTTGAAAAACCCATCTAGTTCACTAATGTCCTTTGAGGAAGGAAATCTGTCATTTTCACCTTCGTTGGTCCATAAGTTACCCCAGACTCACAGTAATGTGGCAGACTCTTAACTGTCCTCTTGGCAATTAGGGATGGGCAATAAATGCTGGCCTAGCCATCAACACTCTCACCCCGTAAATAAAACAAAAATAAATTATACTGACCGCACAAGGTCTTATCTGAATATTCTAAATAACTTGTTATATTAAGAAATCTGCTATACACATTCCTATAGAATCTGAAATGTAATCATCTTTGTGGGTACATTGCATTTCAGTCTCAAAAAATCTTTTAGAAATAAGTACATTTGCTAATGCACATTTCAGCTTACAAGCTCTAACGAGAACAAATTACAGACCGGCAGTAGTATTCCTATTTACAGTACAGCCCTTAAATTAAGTATAATTAGCATCATGCCCTATTTTAGCAAGTGGTAAGCAATTGCCAGTTTCAATGGGCTGAACCGAAGCCCCAGTGCCAACAGCTGAATACATTGTACTTATTGAAAAGAAAGACATTTACAGAGCACTTCTCACGACCGTTGGACATTTTCAAACGTTTTACTGCCAAAATCATATTTTATAGTTAAAGTTGTCACTATTATAATGTAGGAAACACAGCAGCCAATTGACACACAGCAAACTCCCCCAAAACAGCTTTATGATAATGATCTGCTTTTGCAATGTTGATTGAGGGATAAATATTACTGCTCTTTTTCAAACTAGCGACAGGGAATCTTTTACATCCATTGAGCAGGGCCTTGGGCTTCAGTTTAATACCTTACCAACATGGGGCACCCAAACAGTGAACCAAGCATTGAGGAGGTTCCCACTTATTTCTGCACTCAAGCCCTGGAGCAGGATCGAAAGCTAGAAGCATAGAATATATCAACAATTCTAACATTAGCGGTGGGGAAATTGTTGGAGTGCATGATCAAGAAGCTGTAATCAAGGATGGGGTATGCCAAGTTCTTACGAAAATCTGTTTCAACCTAGACTACACTGACCTTCACGATAAAGGAATGGTGTTTTAACAGTGTCATGGAGTGCAATAATCAGCTTTTTGGAGCTGTCTTTGGTTGGTAGCTATCAGTGTTGAACTTTGCAACACAAGGAAGAGGAACAGGAGACTGACTGCCTTACAAACTCCGAAAATGGGAGCAGGAGTAAGCCACCCGGCCCTTCAAGCTGCCTCTGCCATTCAATAGGACCATGGCTAAAAATGCCTGCATGGAGACACATTACCCGGCAAAGGTGAATCAAAGGTGATGGAGACAGAGTGTGGAGGAGGTTAAGGGGTATAGAGGAGTAAAGTGGAAAGAGCCTGAAACTGGTGATACCAGTTGGTCAAGGTAAGAAACTGAGGAGCCAAAAGGGCAGTATCAGTATTGCCCAAACGTTGGTCCATGTCAGGTACTGGCTGTTGTGCACCAGAAGGTAACGCTACTAAAAATTCAAGTCCACATTTTTAGTAAGAGCTTCAATTCAGTTTACCACACACCATAAAACTCCCACACCACTAATTATTATTTTTTAATTAACCTGTTCAGGGAGATGTTATTGTGTGCCTCTGAAGCAGGTGGGACTTGAACCTGATCCTGCTGGTCAAACGGTAAGGACATGACCACCTTGCCATAAGAACCCTCCACCACTATTTACTTATATATTTTCTAACCAACCTATTCAGTGATGTTGTTACACACCTCTGGAGGAGGAGGGACTTGAATCCAGGACTCCTGGCCCAGAGCTCTGCCACTATTCATTGATTCCCCATATTTACACGACCCATTTACCCTTAATTAACATATCTATCACCTCTTCCTTCTATTGGTTAACACTGGGAGCACAATAGCAGGATGGAAATGACCCCAACGATGGTAATATGGCCCTAACTATGACAATACTGACAATTAAAATATGCAACAATTTTCATTTTGAATAAAATGTTATTATAAGGCAAATTAGCTACATTTTTAATTTCTTTCCGAAGAAAATGTTGAGAGGTTAACTGACATTCCATAACAACACAAAGGCCCCATGTTCATTTACACAATCATAGAACCCCTTACAATATGGATAGAGGCTATTTGGACCATCAAGTCTGCACCAACCCTCAAAGAGCATCCCATCCAGAGCGACACCACCACCCTATCCCCATAATCCCACCTAGCCTGAACATTTGTGGACATGACAGGGCAATTTAACATGATCAATCCACCCAACTTGCACATCTTTGGACTGTGGGAGAAAACCAGAACACCCAGAGGAAACCTATGCAGTCAGGGGAAGAATGTGCAAACTCCACACAGACAGTCACCCAGCGGTGGAATTGAACACAGGTCCCTGGTGCTGTGACGCAGCATTGCTAAATGAATGAAAGAAAACTGAGTACAGCATACTTGCAATATACTGTGCAATTTCCTTTATGTGCAGAAGGAGCTTGTCAGAGCATACCGACAGGTTGAATAGGTGGGAAGAAAATTGGCAGATTGAGTTTAATGTAGGCAAGTGAGAGGTCATGCCCTCTGATAGGAAGAAAAAAAACCCATAATTTTATTTAAACAGAGAGATACCTCAGTAAAGAGCAGCAAAGTGTTGGGTATTCTTGTTCATGAGGCACAGAAGGTTCATAACAACAGAAATTGCTGGAGAAACTCAACAGGTCTGGCAGCATCTGTGGGGAGAAAGCAGAGTTAACGTTTTGAGTCTGGTGACTCTTCCTCAGAAACTTTCTTCAGAAGGCTGCTAAGCCTTTCCAAATTAATTTAGGTATACCTCAGTGATATTTCAGTATTGACAAAATGCAGAACAAACCAAAGGTGAAATGAACTTTTTAAAATATATTCAGTTCTGAGCAAGGCAACAATGCTCATGTAGCTTTAATCACAACACTACAAAGGGAACAGTCTACAGGTGATGATGCAGAGGTACAGCAAACAAAAAGTCATTCTAACTTAAGGTGAGCTGTGACATTAAGCTACTTAGCTAAATCAAGAGCTAACTCAATACCGTTGAGTCTACACAAAGTAGAAACTAGTAAATAGGATGGACATCAAAATTAGGAAACAAGTGATGAAGAAAGGAATGTGCTCCTCCAACCATAAATCTGTGAGATAAACTGCCATCTAGTGGAAGAAATGCATATACGGTTGATTCTTATAAATGGGATTTGAAGAGAATTTTGTTATGGCTATAATATAAAATCTAAAGTAATGTGTTGACATATTGGGTTGTGGTTCTTAAAGAAGTGAATAAGAGAGCTACCTCAGTGTGGAAGAAGTTTGATTATTTGAATGTTTCTGTTTTCTGCAGAATCTTCTGTTAATTTTGGTACATAGATTGTGAAAAGACAATATAAACTAAAGGGTACAATTCTGACGGTGGTGCAAGAGTAAAGAGACCAGTGTTTACAAGTATGTATACACATTACTGAGGGTGGGGCAATCATCTGAGTTTGTGTTAATAAAGAACACAGCATTTTAGGCTTTATCATTTCAAGCATTGAGTAAATGAGTAAGGAGGTTATGTCAGAACTTGTTCAGCCTCTGCTGGAGTATTGTGTCCAGTTTTGGACACGACACTTTAAAGGTGAAAGTAAGGTAAAGACGCCTTTGTCTTACTAGACCACAGGGATGCTCTCCAATTAGAGAGAAACAATTGGTAGTGGTTTAACCTGAGGGTCACCACCCCTCAGGCAAGAGGAGACTTAAGGACAGTCCTTCATGGCAACCTCAATGGATGCAGGAATGAACCCAACACAGTTGGTATCACTGTGTCTCACATACCAGCCATCCAGCCAGCTAAGCTAACTGAGCCCACTGAAGGGTCTGAAAGCATTGGAGAAAGTGGAGAAAAGATTCACAAGAATAGTTCTAAGGATGAGAAATTTCAATAATGAAGTTAGATCAGAAAATTTAGGAAAGTTTTCCCTTAAAAAGAAAAGCAACTTGATGAAGATGTTCAAACATTTTGAGACGTCTGAATAGATTAGATCGGGAAAAACCATTCTCACTCAGAAGTGTAAAGAAGAAGGAGGTACAGATTTATTGGTGAAAGAAGCAGATGGATTCAAAATGGTATCAGAGATAAAAGGTACTGCAGATGCTGGAGAATCCGAGATAACAAGCATGGGGCTGGATGAGCACAGCAGGTCAAGCAGCATCATAGGAGCAGGAAAACTCGACGTTTCGGGCCTAAACCCTTCATCAGAAATGGGGGAGGGGAAGAGGGTTCTGAAATAAATAGGGAGAGAGGGGGAGGCGGATAGAAGATGGATAGAGGAGAGGATAGGTGGAGAGGAGGCAGACAAGTCGAAGAGGCGGGGATGGAGCCAGTAAAGGTGAGTGTAGGTAGGGGGGTAGGGAGGAGATAGGTCAGTCCAGGGAGGACGGACAGGTCAAGGGGGCGGGATCCAATCCCAGGCCCCAAGAAGACTTTCCACATCAGGCAGAGGTTCACCTGCACATCTGCCAATGTGGTATACTGCATCCGCTGTACCCGTTGTGGCTTCCTCTACATCGGGGAAACCAAGCGGAGGCTTGGGGACCGCTTTGCAGAACACCTGCGCTCAGTTCGCAACAAACAACTGCACCTCCCAGTCGCGAACCACTTCAACTCCCCCTCCCATTCCTCAGATGACATGTCCATCCTTGGCCTCCTACAATGCCACAGTGATGCCACCCGAAGGCTGCAGGAACAGCAAATCATATTCAGCCTGGGAACCCTGCAGCCCAATGGCATCAATGTGGATTTCACAAGCTTCAAAATCTCCCCTCCCCCAACCGCATCCCAAAACCAGCCCAGCTCATCTCCACCTCCCTAGCCTGTTTTTCCTCTCACCCCAAGCCACACCCCCATCTCCTATCTGCTAACATCATCCCGCCCCCTTGACCTGTCCGTCCTCCCTGGACTGACCTATCTCCTCCCTACCCCCCTACCTACACTCACCTTTACTGGCTCCATCCCCGCCTCTTCGACTTGTCTGCCTCCTCTCCACCTATCCTCTCCTCTATCCATCTTCTATCCGCCTCCCCCTCTCTCCCTATTTATTTCAGAACCCTCTCCCCTCCCCCATTTCTGATGAAGGGTTTAGGCCCGAAACGTCGAGTTTTCCTGCTCCTATGATGCTGCTTGACCTGCTGTGCTCATCCAGCCCCATGCTTGTTATCTTGGATTCAAAATGGCGCTGACACCGGATGACTCCTTGTGACCTCCCTACAGCAGATCTGCCTCTAACATTTCTGATGACTGTTCTTCACTTTTAAGCCTAAATTCGAAGTCTGTAAAAATTGCTAATAATGTCCCTGTATGCCTCACTGTCCAAAGTGTTTTTTCACCCTATGATCTGTATGTCCCTGCTAATTATGATCTGCGGGTACTGCTCACAAACAAAGATTTTCACTGTACTTAAGTACACGTGACAACAAATTAAATCAAATCAAGTAAAGGTGACATGAAGAAAAAAACTTTTTAACACAGTGTGTGGTTAAGGTTTGGAATTTACTATCCGAGACTGACAGAGAGAGGGAAGGCTTGGTGTTCATGGCGATTATATTCTGAATGCAACAGGAAATAAATAATTAAGCTTGCTTTTGATTTAAACATACAAGCAAGCCTGTTTTGAGTCTGCTCTTTAAAATTACTTCACTCAAGGGATAAAAATACTCATTTTAAAACACACATTGTTGTGGCCAGTTGAGAGGTGGGAAAGAGGAGAAATAATTGCACAAATCCCCCTGTCAGTAATAACACATATCCCATCTGACAAAGGGAGTTAAAGTTCACCCTGCCAACTCAATGTTTTGCTTTTTCCTTTGAAATTCAGAGTTAAGTGCAAGGGTTCCAGAAGATAAACACATTTCCATCTGTACTATAAGATGTCATCAGAAGTACAGAAGTCAGCCGAATTTATTGCGTTGATGCTGCCTTTACTTGGCTGCTTTGTCAAGTGTTTTTCAGATTTCAGATCGACTTTCATAACTGTACTCAGATAAGAGGATATCACGTTGCTATTGCGACTGCTTTCAAATGCCCACATTAACAACAATTTTGAAAGTTAATACCCTAAGAAGTCTTTTTTAATATGAAGAGAATACACTGATGATCAACGAATGCATTTGTCCATCAAAAAATTGATGAAAAGAAAATCCAGCTGTTAACATCAATTTTTTTTCTTGTGGGAAAAAACAGTATTTAAGCATTAGTAGATTTTTAAATCAACTTGTATCATCACTGAAGAGCTCAGATACTGGAAGAGTTTATCTGCACCTTCGTGGCTGCTGTAAGATTATATCCTGCACTCTGTTCTGCTACCCTGATGCACTTGTTTAGTATGTTCTGCCTGTAAAGCACTTAAGACAACACTTTTCACTGTACCTCATTACAAGTGACAGGAAAAATCAAATCAAAAATCAGGTGCCTGAATTTGAATGAATTCACTTTAGTCTCTTGTTTATAATGGCAAACCACAGGTGAATAATCAAAAACATTTTATATCTCCTTTTTCATTATCCCCCACCCACTGATCCAAGAGAGGGTGAGTTCACTTTCTGATCGTACATTTAAATACGTTGAATTTAAAACATTTCCAGTGAACATTTTATTTTTTAATGAAATAAGATCAAATAATACAGTGGTTCAGAAGTCTAAATGGTGGGGACACATGGAGTTGGGGGGGGGGGTGCAGTGCTGCTGCCTCAAAGGTTCGATTCCAATCTCAGGCGACTGTCTGTGTGGAGTATCCACAGTCTACCTGTGTCTGCGTGAGTTTCCTCCAGGGTGGTCTGGTTTCCTCCCACAGTCCAAAGATATGCAGGCTAGGTGGATTAGCCATGGGAAATGCAGGACTACAGGAAGAGGAGAGGGGTTGGGTCTGAGTGGGAAGCTCTTTGGAAGGTCAGTGTGGACTAGATGGGCTGAATGGCCTGCTTCCACACTGAAGGAATTCTATAAATTGGTTGCGGCGGTGTACTTAAAAGTCATAGAGTAATTCAGCGTGGAAAGAGATCCTTCGGACGAACTCATCCAGGATGACCAAGTTTCCCGAACTAGTCTAGTGTCTGCCATTGATTAGAATTTTCTAAAACCTTAACATTTGTGTCAAGTTCCTCTAAGTCGGAGCTGGTGTTGGTGCAGGAAAGGCAACAGGGCATTTGGAACCTGAGCGAATTAGGCAAAAAACTGTGTATCTTCTTACCTAATACTGTTGGAGGATTGTGAAAGTAACAGCACATGGTCTAAGGAGGAAGTGTAAATTAAAGTTAATGAATTCAACATGAGTCAGGCTCACAAACAGAAGTAGAGGGAAGAAGAGATATATTAAGAGAGGGAGAGGGGAACAAAGAAAGTCAGAAAGAAAAGTTAAATTTAAAAGTCCCTAAACAACTAAATCCTGATGGGATGAGGCCTTGGACTTGCAAGTTACTTTTCAAGAGGTTGACTGACAATATCATGTAGACTCTGTACTTAAGACTTGAAATTACTTAAGTTTTGCAAATATAGTACATCACAGTGTTCAGTGCCAAACCAGGAAACAAGATGCTGTTTTCACAAAGCTAATAGCATGACAATGCTTCTTGGACTTCCGTGTTTAATTTTACAGTGGCCATCAGCTAAAGTCACATTTGTGCATAGATAACACTACGTGACCATAGTCTCACCATTTTTTTGACAGCAAATTATGGACAATATTTTTTATTGGTGAATAGGAAGCTACTTTCAAGTAAGAGTAATTACAGTTAGCAAGCAGAAAGATGGGCTGTTGCAGGAGGCTAGAATGTTTTGTTAGACCTACAGTCAGTCATTGTTGGTAAAGCAACAGTGACTGTTCATCAAGATTTACTTCGGGAGAAATGAACATTCTGCATTACATACCTATATGATGCTACCATTGGAATCTTTACATACCCACAGACTGCAAGCAAGTCGATAATTTCTTACATATCCAGGAAATCCTCCTCAATCCATACATTCTGTAGAAGGGTCACTGGACCCGAAACATTAACTCTGCTTTCTCTCCACATACGCTGCCAACCTGCTGAGTTTTTCTAGGCATTTCTGATTTGGCTCCTCAATCCATGATGGACTTGTCAAATTTATTTTATTCATTCAGGGAGTGTGGACTTTATTAGTTCATCTAGCATTGCTTACCTATTCCAAACTGCCCTTGAGAATTTACTGACCTGTTGTTCTATTCTGCACAGAGTATTCACTGAAAATAGCATACCCTAAAGGGACTTTGTAA
Organism: Ginglymostoma cirratum; assembly: GCA_024137785.1. Classification (NCBI taxonomy): domain Eukaryota; kingdom Metazoa; phylum Chordata; class Chondrichthyes; order Orectolobiformes; family Ginglymostomatidae; genus Ginglymostoma; species Ginglymostoma cirratum. Next base: position 11,724,651 of record JAHRHZ010000039.1, read on the forward strand.
ATGCTCCACGTGAATCCTCGCTTGGATGCCTCATGTGATGATCTGAAACAGGTGCAGTCAGTGTCAAATGGCATTTATGATGTGTTTTTGCCTTTATAATTCAGCTTTTGTTTAATCATAATACAAGGTGAGCCCAGTTAATCTAACCTCAAGGGTTCTTCACTAATCCCACCACTGTCACATCAGTTTTCCACATTAGTCTCCATTTTGTCTCTTGCTGCCAGCAGCCTCTGCCACAGGAATCAGCTTGTAATTTTGTGAATGGCATTGATACAGCAGAAAGTATGAGGCTTTTTATTCCCAGGGTGGAGGGGTCAGAGACGCAGGTTCAAGGTGCTGCATGGAAAAGTTTAAAAGATATGTGCGAGGCAAGTTTTTCACACAAAGGTTGGTGACTGCCTGGAATGTGCTGCCAGAAGTGGTGGGGGAAGCAGAGACAATAGCAGCATTCAAGAAGCTCCTGGATGAACACATAAATAGTAAGAGAATACAGGGATATGGATCTTGTAAGTGAAGACATTTTTACACGTAAGGGCAAAATGTGTCAGCTCAGCCTCGGAGGGCCGAAGGACCTGTTCCTGTGCTATATTGTTCCTTGTTCTCTTTGTTCTTATCAAGCCTTTCAAGCCTGTTTCATTATGCCATTAGATAATGGCTGATCTGTATATTAACTTTATCAACCAGTTCTATAACCTTTAATTGCTTTGCCATACAAGTGTCAATCAAATTCAGATTTTAAGTTTCAATTGTTCTGACTTTAAACTTACAAATTTCTACTACCATTTGCGTGAGAAAGTGCTTCCTGAGATAATCTCTACAATTCTTTCTAGACTACTCATAATTACATAAAACTTGTTCTTCTGCTTCTTGATCTTTCAAATATACAATCAGATCTTTAACCTGCGATATTACAGTTAAAAGCCTAAATTGCAAATAAGGGTTTTGCCTTTTCTTTGTTAATTTATATTCCAGGAAGCAGTGCATGGTATCTCTGACATACAGGCTTTTCAAGGAAACTGTTTATGCCTTGTTCACATTGACTAGAATTGCTCTGACTATACTTAATTAATTGGCCATCTGCAGCAAGATCATGAATTGTTTAACATTTACAATCCTGCCTAATGGGCTTGGGCGGAAATAAAAGTTTAGGTTTGAGAACTGTAAGATATCCCAAACTTTACTTGGCCTAAGCACCTATTCTCGTACCAATTACTGTACTGTTAGAGATGTTATCTTCTGGATGAGATATTACACCAATTGACTTGCTGACCTCTCCACATGATGTATCACGTGGCACTTCTCAGAGCAAAGGAATCCTAGTGAATATTTATGCCTCAACCAATATCAACAAAACAGACTGATTATTTATTTGATTGCTTCCTGGAGAGCCTGCTGGGCACACAAATTGTCTGCTGCCAATCCCCATATTACAAAAGCGGCTGCACGCCATGAGAGAAGGACAGGCACCGTCTCAGAGGACTGGCAGACATTACATCTATAGTTAAGAACAGCACTATCACAAGTCCAAAAAAAAATCACAGGTCCATCATCTTAGCATTGGTAATAGGAAAAAAAATAGAATCCCACTAAAGGAGAACACAGTAAAACGTATACATCTAAAAATGTAATAATGAATTCCCTAAATGAATTTCAAAAGGGTCAGTTTTGTTTAACCAAACTTATTGAATTCTTTGAAGAGATCACAGAGAGATTAGGCAAGGTTGTACATGTAGTTAATCTAAAATTCCAAAAGGCCTTTGAAAGGCCACATAATAGACTAATGAATATGATTCAAGCATGAAGCAATGGGGGACTTTATCAGAATGGATAGCTAATGGAGTTAAAGACAAAGTAGAGTGAAGAAATAATAGGTAAGCTATTCAAAGTGAGAGTGGGTGGATCAATGCTAAGACCAGTTATTCACAATGAATAATAATGATTTAGATCTTGGAATTAAAAATTCTAAATTTAAAGATCAATCCAAGTTGGGAAGAATACTGAGGTGGACACTGACAAATTACAAGACAACACGAATCAACTTCATGAATTTCAAAATATGTAAATATGGGGGCTATTGCATTTTGATAAAAGTAAGCTACTCAAATGTTAACTTGTCAACACACGCTCGTTGATTTCAGCACTGATACTGTAACATTGACTATGGGTCATGAAGCTTTTTAGCACACAGTCCCTTCAGTACTCAGTTAGAGGCTACCAGCTGTGGCTCATATTGCTTTTTAGCACAAAAAGAGAGGCAAGCAGATTGTCATGAGGAGTGCATAAACAAGAACAGGAGTGGACATGTTGCTGTATGGGTCTGTGCTATAACAACATCGCAGCTGCAATATGTGCCAGCAGTTTATGTGGTAAACACAAAGCATGTGCTTCAAGCAAATGACCATGTGTGAAAGTCAAACAGGAGCAGTCCTTGGTGGGATGAAAAGGGTCGACGGGAAGTACTGCAACACTCAGTCAAGGGTTCATCCAAAACAGTATGTGGAATTGGCCATGGCCAGATAGGTGCTTGGTCCTACCAGACTCCAGGGATACATGTCCTTGAGTCCAGGGATGAGACCACAGTCAATCCTGCAGATCTAGTGTAAACAGTCAGGGATTACGGCTAGGTCATTCGCTACTGCGAATGCTGTCTGACAGGTGGACTGAGATAACAAGCAGCATCTGCAGTACCTTTTATCTCTGACAGGTGGACTGGGGTCAGTTGGAGCAGGTTGCTAGGGACAATTGCAATAATCTTCACTGATCCAGTAGCACCATCCATCCAGCTTCTAATTGCATTCCATTAACAAGTCATTCATTGCAAGAATGCACATGAAGAATTATGGCCTCAAGCAACCATATCCATTACACTGTGCGCACTATTTATCTCCTTGTCATGTTAGCTCAGCAAATATAGTCAGCTAAAGCAGTTCCTCAGCTTTCCATTTCACAAACATTTTCCATTTCTAGCACCGAAAGACAATGCTCCACAGCTACGTACATACTGAACTGTTAGTCAGCCAGGACATAGTTCTCAAAATTCTGCCCAAAATGTTCAAGTGTTTCTTTGTGGCAAGAGAATGACAGATGTGAAATAATCCACAAATATGCTGAAGGCTGTTTGTGTTGGATCGTAAATACATATAATCCAAGAATGATATAGAGAAGGTTGTTCTGCCCATCAGGTCTGTGCTGTTCTTCAGTAGAGCTATTCAAATTAATCCCATTCCTCAGGTCTTTTCTTATAACCTTACAATTTTTATTTCCACTTCAGGTATTTGCTCAGTAACTTTTTGAAATGGGATCCGCTTTCAGGCAATGCATTCTCAATCACACCAACCTACAGTATCTGATAAATAATTCCTCTGATTCTTTTGCCAATCATTTAAAATCCAAACCTTCTATCTCTAAAAGTAGTGAATTTGAAAATGTCTATAAATTTGCCTTAAACTTTCTCTGCTCCAAGGAGGACAAGCCAACTTTTCCAGTATCTTCAGATAATTGATGTCTTTCATCCATGTCATTCATTCTAACATGTCTGTTCTGTACCATTGCTAAGGCCATGACTGAAATGCAACGCCCTGAACTGAATACAATCCTACAGCTATGTCCACGAGTATGTCATAAAAGTTCAACATATCTTCCTTACTACTACATTCTGTAGCTGTATTAATAGAGCCCATCTCAATTGGCTTTGTTGCCTTCAAAGGTCTTTGTTTCTGTGCCCCTTAAAAACGTACCATTAGTTGACGTTGCTTCTCCATAATTTTTCCACCAAAATGAACCATTTCACATTTTTCTGCATTAACTGTCATCTGCCATATCTGTCTACTTCACCAATCTGCATCCTTCTCTAATGATTCTTCCCCCACTCAAAATTTGAGTTTCAGGTCATTAATTAAGTTAGAAACTCCAGTTGAAATACTTCCATCTTGATATAAAGTGTGTATATTCATTTGTCTTGGTGAGACAAATTTTACTCACATTAAAAGTGAGTAGCTGTATCCAAAAAAATTGAATGCTTTCTTCTTGGTAAGACGATTATGGTTCTAATATGCACTGGGCCACAATTTGCTGGCAAATAAACAGCCAGTTTATTGTGTGCTGCTGCTGTTAGCATGTAAAATGCTAAGCAATTTGTGGTGAGGAAAACATAATCCGTAAGATGCTACCTTATATGTCAAAAACTGCTGGACAATCTGACCTGTTCCACCATTAGACTAACAAATATTGTAGTTCAGCATCAATTTCCATGTCAACTGCAAGAAATTGTTGAGTTACCTATTAAACACTGAAATAACTGCACAGAGGCCAGTAGTTATCACTAAGTTACCCTTTATGTAAATGTGCACTGTACATGGGCTGTGACCAGCCAGCTCAAAGCCAGTGGCTAGACGAGGGAGACCTTCTGAATCTCCTGGTTCTATGTGTCAGCCAGGCCTCTCTGATTGGCCCAGGTTAACAACCCCAATCAAGGATCTCAGTCAATGAGATGCACCTAGTGCTCATTCCAATCACTACAAATATTAAAATGATGTGATTTACGTTGCTGCACTGCCATTCAACCTCTTTTGCCTGGAAAAAAATCTGAAAAAATGGAATCTCGTTCCTGTAGGTATTAATAGTTCTTCAAGAGTCCTTACAATTTTTATGCTTTTTTTCTTACACTTCCTTTCTGCCTTGTCCTCCTTTCTGAATCCAGTATTTGTTTCTCTTTTTCATTGGTTTAAATTGGTATGCCTACAGGGAAGGACACTAAATTTCTTCAAGCAGAGGTTAGTGAATCTGTGGAACTCATTGCCACAGAGAGCTGTGGAAGCCAAGTCATTCAGAATATTTAAGGTAGAGATTGATGGTTTCCTGATTAGCAAGGATGTCAATGGTTACTGGTATGGGAAAAGTCAGGAAAATGGAGTTGAGAAATGTATCAGCCATGATTGAAAGGTGGAGCAAACTCAGTGGGCCAAATGGCTGAATCCCACGGCTAAATCCACCTAGCCAACACATCCCTGGACATAAGGGAAATGTAGCATGGTCAATCCACCTAACCTGCACATCTTTGGACTGTGGGAGAAAACCAACGCAGACACTGGCTTAACGTGCAAACTTCACACAAACAGTCGCGCAAGGGTGGAATCAAACCTGGGCCCCTGGCAGCAGCACTAATTCAAAAGCTACTGGTTGCAGTTCAAGAAAGACCTGACAAATGCAAATATAGATTTTCCCAGAAAAAAAACATGGTTCAGAGCAGTTAAGGAAATAAATTAATACAATGAAAGAATTTAGTTTGTGAAACATTTTAATATCAGGAGTGTTTGGTTAGAACTCTACAGCTAATTAAAAGACAAAGAATGTCTAAGATCTCAGTAATGTGAATAGTCAAACAAAACGGCCCCACAGCTCATAAAACGAAACTTAGAATCAGTGAAGTAATACTGCCAGATTTGATAGGGAAGGAATTTCCCTGGATTTTGATTATCAGTAAAGGGATGATAATGGCCAATAGATAGGTTTTTGCTGTCATGTGTTTTGAAATCTCTCCAACTGTATCATATGCAGATAGCTTGATTTATTTTGTTTTTATTTCTTCTGTAATAAACTTCTGTTTTACTGTTAAAACAAAATCTACAATCTTGGATGCTTATGTTTCAGGAAAAGACTGACATGTTTTAAAAAAAAAGCAAAATATGATCTATCAAGTGGAAGTTTATTTTGGATCCTGATTTGTCAGTAGTAACATCCGTTGGAATCACAAAAATACACAGAGCAAGTAGCCTTGTTTTATTTAAAGTCTAATCTGGAAGGACCTTTCTCCAAAAAAAATCTAGATATGCCCAAGACCAGCTGACACTTTCTGATACTTTAGAATGCAATTCAAATTCCTTCCAACCATCTAGTTCCTTTAATTCTGCATGTCTTGTTAAATTATCCTTTAATTTATTGATAGCACTCAGAAATTCATCATCAGGAGCACCTCCGTTTCTCATCCAATTTCAAGACTGCTCCATAGACTTTCTTTCACGGTTCAATCTATTCAAGCTACATCTTCTACTTGTACTTTGGTGTTTTTGGGACTACCACATTAAGATTTTTGTCTGACAAGGTCAAATACTTTTTCTCCAGCAGGTGATTGTTTCCTAATGCAAGAGTCAGTCTCGGACACACTATTAGAACTTGCAGTACGTTCCCTTACATTTCATTCATTTATTCAGTTCAGCTAGCTGTAAGGTTCATCTCCCTTACTGGTACACGATCAGATGAAACAAGAAAATTTGATTGTGAAGTTCCTTTACTGAGCCAAAGACAGAACAAACTCATATTTCTGAAAAGAGAGACGTTGCAGTACTAGAGAAAGAAAATGTTTCAGAGGAGCAAAGGACAAAATCAATTTGGCTAGAATTAAGGAATAAGAAGGATGCAATTACACTGTTCAGTGTAATCTGTAGACCACCAGCTAGTGAAACAGATTTAGAGGAACAAATCTGTAAGAAAATTTCAGAGAGGTGTAAACATCATAGAGTTGTTGGAATGGGGGAAAGTGACAGTCGGGTTACATTTAGGGGACAGTGATCATTATGTCACAAGGTTTAGGATGATGGTGGAAAATGATATTGGTTTATCCAGAGTAAGGTTAGTCAACCGCTGGAGAATAGACTTCAATGGACAAGTACAGAGCTGAGCCAGACAGACGAGATCAAACATAGAAATGTTAACTCTGTTTCTCAGTCTGGTTCCTGCTGAGTTTCTCCAGCAATTTCTGTCTCTATTTCAGATCTCCAACATCTGCAGTTCTTTGTTTTATATTAAACAGAATCAAATGTTGGCAGGACAAACAGCAGCTAAACAATGTGTTACCTTCAAAGAGGAGATGGCTTGGGCACAGTCAAGGTATATTCTCTCAAAATGGAATCATTGAACAAACAAATCAGAGCTCCCTGAATGACAAATCAAAAATAAATTAAGTTAAAGAAGAAAAATGTGCTTATGGCAAGTGTCAGGTAGTAATATAGCTGAGGACCAAGCTGAACAAAGAAGGTTCAGAAGGGAGGGCAGGAAGAAATACAAGTAGCACAGAGAGATTATGGGGAAAAAAATGTCAGCTAACATAAAAGGAAAACTCAAAGTCTTCAACAAGCAACAACAGTAAAAGGGTGACAAAAGCAAGGGAAGGGGCTTTAGGAACGGAAAAAATTATGTACATTTGAATTCAAGAGGCATGGCTAAGGTGTCAAATGAATGCTTTGCGTCTGTCTTTACCCATGGGCAGATGTTGCCTGTCAGTTTTACTAGAGGAGGAAATTCAGTCAAAAGGTTTTAAAGTTGAGAAAGGAGGTACTGAATAAACTGTCAGAACTTAAAACAATAAGACACCAGTACCTGATAGGATGTATCCAATAAAATTCAAGTAAATGAGAGTGGAAATTGCACAGACACTGGCAATAATCTTTCAACCTTCCCTGTATTTAGGATGGTGCCAGAGGATGAAAGAATTGTAAGCATTACATCCTTATTCAAAAAAAGAGTTTAAAAAAAATCGACTCAGCAATCACAGACCAGTCAGTTTAACTTCACAGCCAGAGAAGCTTCTAGAAACTATTATTTAGGATAGTGTTAATAGGTACATGGAAAAATTTTGGATTAATTTAGAAAAGTCAGCATGGATTTGTTAAAGAAAAGCCTTGTCTAACTAACTTGCTGGAGCTTTTTGAAGTGATAACGTGAGAGGGTTGATGAGGAGAAGGCTTTTGATGTAGTTTACATGGACTTCCAAAAGACATTTGATACACAACAGACTTGTGAGGAAAGTAACAGGTTAAAAGCACACAAGGGTTAATAGCAATAGTGTTACAAAATTAGCTGAGGGATTTGGAAACAGAGTAATGGCATTTTAATAATGGTGCTTTTTGGGCTAGAAGGAGGTTTGTTGTAGAGGTCCTAGGTATTGGCACATTTGCTTTTCCTGATATATAAATGCTCTTGATCTTAGTATGCAGAGGACAACATTAAAGTTTGCAAATGACTCAAGCTTCGAAGAAATTGTAGAACTTCAAAAGGACATTGGCATGTTCATGAAGTGGGTGGATAGTGGCAAATGAAGTTCAAAGTGGAGAAGTATGAGGTGGTGCACTTTGGTACAAAGAAGTAAGAGACAGTATGAACTGAAAAGTACTATTCTAAAGGGTGCACCGGGCAGAAGAGACCTGGGTTCATATGCACATAAGTCATTAAAGTGGCAGAACAGGTAGAGAGAGCTGTTAATAAAGCGTTCAGTAGTCTCGGCTTCATGAACAGAAGCATAAAGTATAACACCAAGGAGGTTATGATGAACTTATACGAGACACTGGTTAGATCTGAGTTGAAGTATCATGTGTAGCTCTGGACGTCATACTATAGAAAGGATGTCAATACACTGGAGAGGATGCTGAAGATGTTTATGAGAATGGTTCCAGGGATGAGACACTTCAGTTATGAGGAAAGTCTGGGTAAATTGAGATTCTTTTTCTTGGAGAGGAGAAGGATAAGAGATCTGATGGTTTTCAAAATCAAAGGGGTCCAGAGAAAAACTGTTCCCACATGTGAACAGATCAAGAACCACAGGCATAAATTTAATGTGTTTTATATAGGAATGAAATGTGAGATGAGAAAAATACTTTTCAGACAGCAAGTAGGTTGGAAATGGAATGCACTGCCTGGAAGGGTAGTGGAGGTAGGCTCGGTTAAGGTATTCAAGAGTGCATGGGAATGTTATTTAAACAATATGCAGGGGAAATGGGAAAACGACAGGTGACTGGCACTTATTTAAAATTCCTAAACAGTCTGTGCAGGCACGACAGGCCAAACAGCACCGTGCTGCATTTTTAAATTCTGTGACTTATGTTGCAAAGGGTTGTTAATCTGTGGAACTAATTGTTACAAACAGCAGTGGGAGCCAAATCATTGAGTGCATTTAAAATCAAAATAGATAGTTTCTTGATTACGGGGAGAACGTGGTTGAGAAACATATCAGCCATAATCAAATGGCAGAGCAGATTCGATGGGTCGGATGGCCTAACTTTGCTCCTACGTCTTATAGTCTTATGGTTACCAAAGCTTTTCACCTCGCATTTGTCGACAAATGCAAGAATGACAAATTTCAAACAGTCATAATTAATACCATTGCAGAGATGAATGTGAGTGATCAACAATTCAACTCAAATTCACTGAGATCTTGCCTCTGAGAAATCAAAGGCAACTCCTGGTTCATCAAAGTGTAAGTAAGATTTGTTACAGGCTTGTTTAAATTACTATTAAATTAGTTCTTAATGTAGCTATTTGTGATATACATTCATATGTTCTCTGCAAACAGAATTAATATGTTCAAACATGTAGTTTTTTTGGAATGACCTAGGTCCTTGGGACATTTTGACTGAAAACAAAAAATGCTGGAGATCACAGCAGATCATACAGCATCCATGGAGAGAAAGCAAGCTAATGTTTTGAGTCTAGATAACTCTTCATCAGAGCTGAGGTGAAGTGTGGGGGTTTGGCAGTACTTATACAATAGTAATCCCCACACTTCACCTCAGCTCTGATGAAGAGTTATCTAGAGTCGAAACGATAGCTTGCTCTCTCTCTATGGATACTGTCTGACCCACTGTGATCTCCAGCACTTTTTGTTTTCAGTACAGATTCCAGCATCTGCAGTAATTTGCTCCTCCTTGGGACATGTTACCGTTTTAGCCAAGAAGCAGGGAAAATATAACATTGTTTAAATAATTTAGCTGCAGAAGCATTGGTTGCTGTGGAAGTTGTGGATATGGGATTTGATTTATCAAATATTTGTGAGGAAATTGTATATAAAGGTTGTGAAAAGAACACAAAAAGGCAGCAAAAAAGATATGATTGGTTATGTGAGTGGGCAACAAGGTAGTGGATGAAATATGAAGCGGGCAAGTATGAAGTAATTAACTCTGATCTTGAGAATAGAAAATAATGTTTAAGAAGGTAGGAAAATTGTAAAAGTTGACGCTCAGTGAAACTGAGGTGTACTGAGACGATGGTTTCTTTTGATAAAATACGTTAGCGGGTAGCTGTACAGTGGTCATATACACATGCATTGGTTTAAAAAATACTGCAAGCAACCTCTCATGTTTAACCCTCAAGTGCAAACAAGATAGAACTGGCCCAGATTAAAAACATGTCTGATCTCTTCAGGTCGGTAACATACGATATGATTTGTTTATATTTATTGAACAAAGTTTATACACGTATGTTAGATAATAGAGTCTCCTGTTGTAGAATCTATAGCCTAAATTACAAATTAAGCTTTAAACTGTTGCAACTCTCAAACTCAAATGATCTGATACCATTATCCTGAAACGTAAGCTCATCTAAATATCTATGGTATGTTTCCTACTGGACAACAAATCTTGTTCACCCTGTCACGCTGACATATACTAGTTAAGAATATGAGAAATAATAGCAATGGTAGACCACGGAGCCCTCAAGCTATATGGAAGGTTAGGTGGCCCAAATTAGTTCAGGCTTCTCAAATAATTTTGAAGGTTTCTATCTCTATTACTTCACACAGATGTCCACTGCATGCTCAACTAATCTTCTTGGTTAGTAATCCTAAAACAGTGAAACCAAAAATTGGAAAATTCAGGATAGAAGACTGAAGAAAGCCTCCAAAACATTAGTAAGCTAGCAAGCTGCTAATGAACTGAAGTGCAAAGTTGTGATGAAGCTGAAGATATAACTCATTCAACCTGGTGACGACTTTGGATATTATATCAATTTTGCTTTGGCACACATCTTAAAATCTGAATTAGTAAAATTCACAGTATAACCGGCTATAATAATGAGCTTTACAAATATCACACAAATGCATCAAGTACCAAGAAAGACAGTACCTACAGCTCATGAGATATTTCATCTTGGCTCTAAGAGCAAATACTGATGCCAGGGACAAAGCATATTTTAAAACACAACCATGAAAATGAGAAAAGCATGCCCAAAATACAGCTCTCACTAAAAATGGTTGCTATTTGCTTACCAAGAGTAATTAAGGGAAAAAAAAAGTCAATATGACTCTATACCACAATCTTATTATGTCTTCCTCTTCACTTAATTAGCAGTCAGTAACTCTGTGCTTCATCTGCTGACTTTTCAAAACCATGATGTGGATAAGCCAGTGTTGGACTGGAGTAGACAAGGTCAGAAATCACACAACACCAAGTTGTAGTCCAACAGGTTTATTTGAAAACACAAGCTTTCGGAGCATGACACCTGAAGGAGGAGTGAGGGTCCAAAAGCTTGTGATATCGAATAAGTCTGTTGGACTATAACCTGGTGTCGTGTGATTTCTGACTTTTGGAAAATTTACAGATTGGGCACTAACTCAAGATTTGTCACTTCATTGAGAACATGTTAGTTGGCTCGTTATTTGTCAACTGAAATAAAAGAAAAATTAATTATACTAATGTCTTTGAGTACATTGTGTACATAGCCTCAATCTGACTATTTTCCATTTACTAACTACAGGCAGTTAGTGAGAGGAGGAGATTGTTTACGATTCTTTTTCATCATATGATATCACCGTATTATTTTCCCTATACTTACTGCAACAGGCAAAACATCAACATGGAAAAACTTGCTCCAGGGAAAGACCACTTGAGAGAGAAGTAAAACTGCAACAATAACAAATATTTCTGCAGAAGAGGTCAATGGCCAAATTTCCTGATCAGTGTTTAGGACACCTTATTCAGTTGCAGAACAGACAAAAAAAAAAAATGCCCAACCAGTCTTCCTCCGGTTTTTCCAGCTACGCCTCTGACAGAGGATCTTGTAGAATCTCTTCAGTATAGAAAACCTCAAATCTATCTGTGAAGGGAATCCTTACAGAAGTCATTCCTCTCTTTTAATGCACTAGCTGCCATATTCTGGTAAGAATATAAATATTCCCAAGCTTCTCACCGTGTTATTGAATGAGTATGAAAGTGGATCAATGATTGAATGGGTGAATATGTAGGTGCACAATGGGTTAAGTTAAGTATGAGTGAAGTAAATGGGTAGAATGGCAACTGGGTAGAGTTTTGATGTCAAGTCAAAAGATCAAGATGGGGAGAGGACATGTAAGGGAGTGAAGGAAAATGGAGGGTTTGGTGGGAGTTAACCAGGAGTTTAACCAGGATTTTACAGTCAAATACTGCCTGGGTAAATATTCAGGTAAGTAAAGTTAGAACTGTCGAGACAAGTGTCAACAACTGTTGGAGAATCCCAGGATTGGAGGGGATTGCACATTGGAAGTTTCAACTTCACAAGCAGTTTCAATAGAGTCACTGTGTTGGTGTTTCTGTAGGATTCTGACTCACATTTCTGGGAATATGTTCAGTCTCTGGCAATTCAGAGACCAGGAAGCCTAAGTTATAGACCACAACTATGAAAAAGTAAGTGAAAGGGGATCAGTGAGAGAAGAAGGGAGGACAGTATTAAGATCAAAGCATATAGCAAAAGTTTTTTGCTGGTGGAGTCACAGGTGGGCATTTTCTGGAGAACTGGGGAAAGGTGGTGCTGGGGCAACTTAGAATCAGACAAACCATGAGCAAAGTCAACTGAACTTTGTACAATGGTGAGTAAAGGAGAAAGTTTGATGCATGGATGTTATTTCTATGAATAATAATGCTAATGTTCTTGGTCAGCCTTATATTTTCCATTCTCCCTAAATTTAAGCTCATCCAAAATGTTGCTGCCTCTATTTTACACCAAATGCATCTTACACGTAATTTGATCTACCCATTGTCCAGCAACATCTTGTATTGAAAACAGCCATTTTGTTTTCATGAGATAACAAGGTGTAGAGCTGGATGAACAGCAGGCCAAGCAGCATCAGAGGAGCAGGAAAGCTGACATTTCGGGCCTAGGCCCTTCTTCAGAAATGAAGTTGTTTCTCTGTCCTTTCGATCACTGGACTTTAAGTCTAGACTTGTTTTAATATACAGGTAGTTCTCCTACAATGGGATAGTTGCATTCTTTGTGAATTTGAGCTATAGAAAATCGCATTATAGGATAATCGCTATAGAAAATCGCCATACCTGTACACAGAAAGTTTGCTTTATCCAAACAGCACCCACTATTCATCAATCACATTACAGCCAATTCACACTAACAAAATACATGTTACAGGAGAACTACCTGTATTTGTTCATGGAATGTGGGTGACACTGGTTAGGCCAGCATTTATTGCCCATCCTTAAATGCCCAACAGTCAATCACATTGCTGTGGTCTGAGTCAAACATAGGCCGAACTAGGTATTTCAGATTTTTGTGAATTCAAATTTCACCATCTACTCCGGTGGGATTTGAACTCATATTCCTAGAGCATCAACTTTTCACAGGATTACTAGTCAGTGAAATTAGTACAATGCCACTGCCTCCCGACATCCTCAAAGAAATGTGTGTTCCTGAGGTTTATAGTCCTATACTCTTAAATTTCTTCTGTAAACATCCAGGACCCTCACCCTTCCACTAGGGAATGTATTTAAACCTAACCATCCAACCAGCCCAATATTCCCTTTTGTGGTTTGGCATCAAATTTCACCTGCCAATGCTCCTGTGAAGTACTATGGGATATTTTACTACACTAACAGTGCTGTATAAATGCTAGTCATCCTTCTTTCAATTAAGCACTTTACAGCCTTCTCCACTCAAAATGGAAATCAACAATTTTAAAATCAAGGTTTCTATTGTCTTTCAACTGTTAGTAATCAGTAAATTAATTTTATTTGCAACTCCGTTACAGCCATCTTCTGTTTCTTCATTTGTCTTATTATCATCTCCTTTTGCCTTGCATCTGTCCTTTAGTCATTTAATCTATTCTACCTTCCACTTGATCACAGGCATTCCTTTTGTTTTCTCTCCATCGCTTTCCATGTCCCTGTAGTTGCTTAAAACCTGTTGCATCCCAACGTTTTCCCATCCTAAAAGGATATTTACCCAAAATGTAAACTATGTCTTCACAGATGGTCAGGTAACATGTCCTTAATTTCTTGTGAAAAAGTTCATAGTTCCAGCACCCACAGTATTTTGCATTTGTTTTTAGTTTTTGTTCCATATTTGTTCATGGGATGTCAGCATCATTGACTAGGCCAGTATTTATTACCCACCTTGAAAAGGTAAGCCTCCTTTCTGAATTACTGCACTACACATAGTGTAAATACATCCCCATTGCTGCTAGGAATTTTTCAAATTTAGAATAGCGATATTTTTCCATGTAAGATTTGTGCGTGATTCAGGGATGCTGGTATTCCCATGGATCTTCTGACTTTGTTCCTTCAGTTCATCAGGTATATGATGTACACTGAAGTCTTGGTGCACGGGTGGCTCAAAGAGTTTATGCATAAAGTGCTGAAGGATGTGCTGATCAAATGGGTTACTATGTCTTGGAATATATTGAGTTTCTTGAGTGTTGATGGAGCTGCATTCATCTAGATAAATTTATATTATTCAATGGAAATGAAGGGGAATACTCACTGCTCATTGGAGTCAAACCTGGCACATCAGGAGAAAGTTATGGTTGCTGGAGGTCACTTGTCTCAACCTCAGGACATTTCCACAGAAATCACTCAGGGTAGTCTCCTTAGTGACATTCTTCAGTTGCTTCATCAATGACTTTTCCTCCATCATAATGTCAGAAGTGTGGATACTCACTGATGATTGCGCAATGTTCAGCGCCATTTGCGACTCCTCCGATACTAAAGCTGGACAATATTCAAGTTTGGCTGAAAAGTGTCAAGCAACATTTGCAACACACTAGTGCCAAGCAATGGTCATCTCCATTAACACAGAATCTAACCATCATCCCTTGACTTGAAATGACATTACTACCATTGAATCCCACACTATCAACATTCTGGGGGCCGCCATTGATCAGAAACTGAATGAGACTCACCATAGATATTCAGTGGCTACAAAAACTGGTCAGAGGTCAGGAATCCTACCTACCCACCATCTCCAACAAACAAGTCAGGAGTATGATGGACTTACCTGGATGAGAGCAGCTTGAATAACTCAAGAAACCTGACATCATCCAGGAGAACGCAGCCCACTTGACTAGCACCACATTCACAACCATTTGTGCCTTCTATCGCTGGTGCCTAGTAATAACAATGTCTATTATCTACAAGATACACTGCAGAAATTCACCAAAGCTCCGTAGAGGGTACTTCTCAGGTCCCTGACCAATTCCATTTATAAAGACAAAAGCGGCAGATATGTGGGAATACCATCACCTGCGAGTACCCCTCCAAGCCATCCTGATTTTGAAATAATCATCATTCCTTCAACGTTGCTGCGTCAAATTCTCCTGGAACTTCCTCCCTAATGGTATTGTGGATCTACCTACAGCACATGGATTGCAATGGTTCAAGAAGGCTCACCACCACTTTCTCAAGGACAACTCGAGTGAACAATAAATGTTGCCACAGCCAGCAGCTGGCCAAATCCTATGAACGAATAAGCATTTCAACACTGGTGTCTTATGGTACAGTGGTAGTGACCCTATCTCTGAGCCAGAAGGTCCGGGTGCAAGTCCCTTGCCCTGGAGGTGTGTAAGAACATGGCTGAACTAGTTGATTAAAATAACTACATTTTGGCTTCTTACTTGCAAATGATTAACAGGCTTTGCAGATTCAGGATGGAGGTTTCTTGTTGCGGAAATTCCAGACTCTAACTTGCATTTGTAGCTACTGTAGTTACACCATTAGTCCAGTTACTTTTCTGGGTAATGTTAACTTCCTGATGTTGATGGTGGGGTTTCAGCGACGGTAATGCCATTGAATATCAAAGAGACATGGTTAGATTCTTTTTAGCTTCAGTTGGTCATTGTCTGGCAGTTGTGTGATGTAAATTTTACTTGTCACGTATTAGTCCAAAACCTGAATGTTGTCCAGGTCTTTCTATATATGGCGCATGTGGCATCTGATGGACTAGCAGCTCTTTAAGATGAGAATTCTTCTTGAGAAAGGGGCAGGTCTCACCTTAAAAGGAATTATTATTGATCCCAGCATTAAATCACTGTGGAACATCCATCAGGATCATGGACACTTACAACCTGTCAACCATGGTGTGGGACATCCAGATGCCTTGTAAAATCCAGCCCAATGAAGCGCAACAATAAATCCAAAAATTAGGAGTGTAGTAGGCCTGAAACTCTGCTGTCATTTCATAAGATCATGATCAGGTAGTGATCTCAAATCTACTGTCTGTCTGTCCACCTATAATCCTTGACTTGTTGATAACCACATCCACTAGGTCCCCATTGTCCACCTTGCTCGTAATGTCTTCATAGAATTCCAAAAGATTTGTCAAGCATGACCTGCCCTTCATGAGCCCATGCTGCGTCTGCCCAACAGGACAATTTCTATCGAGATGCCTTGCTATTTCTTCCTTGATAATAGACTCAAGCATCTTCCCCACCACAGAGGTTAAGCTAACCGGTCTATAATTCCCCATCTTTTGTCTGCCTCCCTTTTTAAACAGTGCCGTCACACTTGCTGTTTTCCAATCTGCTGGGACTGCCCCAGAGTCCAGCGAATTTTGGAAAATTACTGCCAGTGCACCTGCTATTTCTCCCGCCATCTCATTTAGTACCCTGGGATGCATTCCATCAGGGCCAGGAGACTTATCAATCCTTAGCTCCATTAGCTTGCCCAACGCTACCTCTTCCGTAATAATGATTGTTTCCAGGTCCTCACCTACCTTCGTCTCTTTGTCAACTACTGGCATGTTATTAGTGTCCTCCACTGTGAAGACCAATACAAAATACCTGTTCAGTGCCTCGGCCATTTCATCATATCCCATAACTAAATTCCCCTTCTCATTCTCTAAAGGGCCAACGTTTACTTTAGCCACTCTTTTTCATTTTATATACTCATAGAAACTTTTGCTATCTGTCTTTATATTCTGCGCTAGTTTTTTCTCATGTTCTATCTTACTTTTCTTTATAGCTCTTTTTGTGGCTTTCTGTTGACCTTTGAACTTTTCCCAATCTTCTAGTTTCATGCTGTTTTTGGCCACTTTGTATGCCTTCTCTTTCAATTTGATAGCCTCCCTTAGTTCCTTAGACACCCATGGCAGATTACCCCATTTTTGCCTTTATTGGACAGCGCATTGAGTATAGGAGTTGGGAGGTTATGGTGCAGCTGTACAGGACATTGGTTAGGCCACTTTTGGAATATTGCGTTCACTTCTGGTCTCCCTGCTATATGAAGGATGTCATGAAACTTGAAAGGGTTCAGAAAAGATGCCAGATTGGAGGGTTTGAGCTATAGGGAGAGGCTGAATAGGCTGCGGGCATTTTCCCTGGAGTGTCATTGGCTGAGGGGGTGACCTTATAGAGGTTTATAAAATCATGAGGAGCATAGATCGGGTGCCTACCCAAGGTCTTTTCCCCAGCATGGGAGAGTATAAAACTAGAGGGCATAGTTTTAAGGTGAGAGGGGAAAGATATAGAAGAGACCTAATTTTTCATGCAGAGGATAGTGCGTGTATTCAATGAGCGGCCAGAGGAAGTGGTGGAGGCTGGTACATTTACAACATTTAAAAAGCATTTGGATGGGTATATAATTAGGAAGGGTTAAGAGGGATATGGACCAAATGCTGGCAAATAGGTCTAGGTTAATTTAGGATATCAGCATGAACAAGTTGGACTGAAGGGTCTGCTTCCATGCTGTACAGCTCTATGCCTTTGCGAATGCCCATCCACTAACTACTTGTTTCCCTAGCTGAAGCTGCAAATGCCAGAGATACAACAGGACCTTGCACTGCAGCAGAAAACTACAGAAAGCACATTTGACTGCATTGATGACATGGCATATCTAAGGTTTGTGCGTATTTACTTTGTACCTAAGATGGTGCAATGTGGAGTGACATTGTAAACTTTTCACTGTAGTCCTGTACTTCAGTACACGTGGCAATAAACCTTATTTTGTTCTGGTGGATTGACCCTTTTGAAGTGAACATGCTAAGCAGAAAAATTTTACTAAGTTTAATGTCTGTACAAAATCAGGCTGGTGACAAGTTGAGCTGCAATACTTGATTTGGTCATCAGCAGCTCACCACAGGAAGCTTTAGGCAAAGTGACAAGCCTTTTTGAAGACATTAGACAGTGTCACTGGTCTGAAAGCTCAATAAACTCACTTAGTCCTTTTCTAATCATTTAAATGCAGTATGATGTACATACATTGTTATAGCCGGCAAAAATCCTCTATTTCTGAAGCAGGATCACAGGACACAAAATGTTTACCTGGTTCTCACTCAACAGATGCTGCCAGACCTACTGGGTTTCTCCAACAATTTCTGTTTTTGTTTATTTCATATGTGCAACATCCATTTTATTTTAAGTGATAACGAAACTGTGCAAAGATCTAAATACTGCAAAGGAATGCAAACTTTCTTTTTTAAAAAAGGACCTCCCATTTATCAAAAAATATTTTACTTCTTTCCTTAGTTTCTAACTTATAGAAAAAGGCATTTTAAATTGAAGATGTCGCTAATTCAAATTCAATTCTGAAAACAAAATTTCATGTAATAATTCCAATGATAATGTAATTCTCCTTAAACAATCAATAATGCACTATCTAGTACCAGGCACCCAAAGGGTTCAGCCAAGATTTAATTAAATTAAGTCGATAGATAACATAATGTGCATCAGCCAGAGAAGCAGAGAATGGGTCATATTCATGCACTCAATCAAACAAGACTCAGTTCAAATCCTATTATCTTCCTAAGTGTGGCAAGAACTACACCATTTCAAGGATTAAAGGCACTTTAAAGAGTGTCCAGCTGCATTTGTATTTCATGGTGTGAATATATACACTAATTAGTTAATTGCACAGGAATGCATACACTATAAATATTTAACAGATTTATTTCTGTTTTCCAAACAGCACAGGATTAAATTCAATGATAAAACACAACACTTAACTGGTAAAAGCCTCCAAAAATGTTTGACAGTTCTAAAGTATTTAATAATTTCGACTGCAATGTCATCTTTTTATTCAATTCGGCTCACATGAGCTATATGGCTTATTTACCAAATAGCTTTCAGACAGAAATTGTTCCACATATTCTAAAAGTTAAGAAGTAGTTCTTCACGAATCTCAGATTTAAGCTTGCATGGCCACATTATCCACACTGTTGTTGCATGGTGGCAATGCACCAGAGTCAAGGCGCAAACAATAGAAATGATCATGACTATTGTAGCTGTTCCTGGGCTGCATTATTTACAGGGAGATTCAGGGCAGAACATTTCTAATTATGTCAACAGAATTTCAATTTGAAGGAACAGTCTCTAACATTATAGCCCTGCCACTCTTCTTCCTCCCAATTAGTGCACCAGAGCCACCCATCATGCCACAGACCTCTTCCTGAGAAGTTGCCACCCAACAGTATCCAAAATAATATATCTTCTTGAGAGGGAAACAGCAACATCAGTCCTCCTGAACTACCTGGCTTCTTGTACTCTGCCCGGTGATCAGCCATCCCCTTCATGTCTGTTCAGTTTTTATCTGCAATGTGACAACACAGAGTGTGTTATCCATAATAATCTGAGTGTCCTGGGTGACCTATAGTGAGTTCGACCCACAGCTCCAGCTCTGAAATGCAGTTGCCAGTAGTTATAGATTGACACAATTTCTTCACAGGACTAACTAATAGTTATAGATCGACACAATTTCTTCACACTGGTTCACTGGAAGTGCCCATGACTTCCCAAGAGAAGCACAAGAGGGACATAACGAAACCCTTCATTAGAAATGAAAGCTGCTGGGAAACAGTGGCATTTGTACCAATGACAACAGGTGGGGAAGGAGCAAGATGGCTGACTAAAGATCACTGAACTTGAAATGTTAACTCTGGTTTTTCTTCACAGATGCTGCCAGACCCACTGAGCTTTTCCAGCAACTTCTGTTTTTGCTCCTGATTTAGTGTATCCGCAGTTCTTTCAGTTTTTACAACTTATATCACATTCATTAATTATCATCATTTAATAAAATCGGACATTAATTAGATAGTTTTTAAATTGTACATACTCCTCTGCCCATCCATCAAATATCATTTTCTGTTAACATTTATGTAAATGCTAATTTTGAAAAAATGCTTGGCTACAAGGTAGTAATCTAATAATGGAATTCAAATGAAGTCAAATTGCAACAGCCAGGCTTATGTGGCATCCAGCTATTAACAAAAATCACAAAGGAAAGTCAAGTCCTAAGAGACTGCTCTGCAGTGGGACTTGATTCCATGCAAGGCCGGCTCTGTTAGCACACAGATTGCTTATCTACATACACTGCGCCTTTAAACATGGCAACGAGAGCAGCACAACAAAAACTACTGCGGTTGAATCTATCAGAAACATTTTATGTTTTCTTAGGAAACTCTGTAAAACATATAAAACAGAATGTAATAGCCATGAGATAAACAAATATTGTTCAAAGGTTAAAGGAATTTAAAGTTAGGCACCCTTTATAGCACTAAATCACAAGACATTAAAAGGAATGCTTTTTCAAGTCTAAACTACCGAAAAAAAGGTAGAGCATTTTTACCACTTGAATGAAACTCATTTAAAGGCCAAAAATTGCAAATCAATATGCAAGTCCCAAGTCAAGGCTTTATCGAGCGTTGGAACACTGCAACGCAAGTATTTGCCATGGCTTTGATTCAACACATCACAGAAAATAATTCGAGATTCTGAATTTACTTTAAAACTTTGTGACAATAGCGGCCTGACGATTAAACTGAGATAGATAATCCGTGACATAAACACAGGTGGGAAGGCAAATGGTGATAATGACATATGGAATCTGCAGAGGGATGCTGAGATTGAATCATACAGCACAGAAACAGACACTTCGATCCAACTCATCCACTCCGACCAGATATCCTAAACTTACCTAGTCCCATTTGACAGAATTTGGCCGATATATCTCTAAACCCTTCCGATTCACGTACCCACCCAGGTGCCAATTAAATTTTGCACTTGTACACACTTCCACCACCTCTTCTGACAGCTCATTCCATACACCCACCACCCTCTGAGTGAAAAAGTTGACCCTCACATTCCTTTTAAATATTTCCTGTCTCACCATAAACCTATGCACCCTAGTTTTGGACTCCCCTGCCCTGGGAAAAAGACCTTGGCTATTCACCCTATCCATGCCTCTCATGATTTTATGAACTTCTATAAGGTCACCCCTCAGCCTCTGATGCTCCAGGTAGAAAAAACCCAAACTATTTAGCCTCTCCCTACAGGCAAAGTTAGGTGAGTGGGGAAAAACTTGTCACATGGAATATAAGAGATAAAAG
Organism: Ginglymostoma cirratum; assembly: GCA_024137785.1. NCBI lineage: Eukaryota > Metazoa > Chordata > Chondrichthyes > Orectolobiformes > Ginglymostomatidae > Ginglymostoma > Ginglymostoma cirratum. Next base: position 11,745,990 of record JAHRHZ010000039.1, read on the forward strand.
GTACTGCAGATGCTGGAGAATCCGAGATAACAAGCATGGGGCTGGATGAACACAGCAGGTCAAGCAGCATCATAGGAGCAGGAAAACTTGACGTTTCGGGCCTAAACCCTTCATCAGAAAAAAATCAGAAAAAA
>JAHRHZ010000039.1:11752253-11816512 GCA_024137785.1 Ginglymostoma cirratum
TGTTCAGAACACTGCAGCGAGTACCTCACCTCCTAACTCCCCACAGTCGGTCTACCCTTTATAAGGCACAAGTCAGAAATGTGATAGAATACATTCCACTTGCCTGGATGGCTGCAGCTCCAACAATACTCAGAGGCTTGACATGATCCAGGACACTTGATTGGCACCACATCCACAAGCATTCACTCCCACCACCACCAATGCTCAGTAGCTGCAGTGAGCACTATCTACAAGATGCACTGCAGAAATTCACCAAAGGTCCTTAGCACCTTCCAAGCCCATGACCACTTCCATGTGTGAGGACAAGGGCAGTAGATACATGGGAATACCGCCACCTGCAAGTTGCCTCCAAGCCACTTGCCACCCTGAGTTGGAAATGTACTGTCGTTCCTTCAATGTCATGAGGTTAAAATATTGGAAATCCCTCCCTGATGACATTGTGGGTCAACCTAAAGCACATGGACTGCAGCGATTCAAGAAGGCAGCTCACCACCACCTTCTCAAGGGCAGCTAGGGACAGACAATAAATGCTGGTTAGCCAGCAATGCACCCATCCCATGACAGAATTTAAAATATGCAATTGTGTGATTTAGCATAATGTACTGACTAATCTTGAGTTCATTAAAAGCTCCACTAACAATCAACTTAAGACACCTTGTCAGGCTTGTAATGTGAATCATTTACACATGCTAGAAGTAACGTATGTTCACGGAATAGCAGAATTGTTACAGTGCAGAAGGCGGCCTCTTGTCCCGTCGCATCTGCACCGACTGAGTATATTAAATTAATGCTAATCTCCTGCCTTTTCCACATAACCAAGCACATCTTTCCTCAAAACCAAAATGTCACATCCCTGAAAGTATTGTTGTAAATAGCTGCTGCACCCTTCACAATGTATTCACATCCTTCCTATAATGTGGCATCCAGAACTATCTACAAAAATCTGACTTCCTAGTAGTGTCTCACACAAGTTCATCAAAACCTTCCTGCTCTTGTACTCTATGCCCTTAGTTATGAAGCCTACAATACTGTATGCCTCTTTAACAGCTTCTTCACCTGTTCTACCGTGCTCTTTGATGACTTATGTGCATATATATCAAGGTCTGTCTGCTACTGCACATCCTTTAAATTGTACCCTTCATTTTACAATGTCCTTCCAGCTTCTTTGTACCAAAATGCATCACCTCACATTTCTCTGCATTGTACTTCATTTGCCACCTATCTGCCCACCCCACTACTGTATCAATGTTCCTTTGAAATTTTTACACTTTCCACTTCACAGTTTCCAATTCTCCCAAGTTTGGTGTTATCTGCAAATTCTAAGTTGACCCTGCACACCAATATCTAGATCATTTATAAATATCAGGAAAAACAGGAGACCCAAAACCAATTCACAAAATCTCAACTACAAATCTTCTTCGAGTCCCAAGAAATAGGCATTAAACATTGCTCTCTTTTTCCCATCCCTCAGTCAATTTTGTTTCCATGTTGCAGCTGTCACTTGTATTTCTATAACTTACTTCACAGGTCTGATGTGTGTGGCGGAATACCAAAACGCTTGTTGAATTGCATGTTCATCACATGAACAGCCATTCCCATTAATCCTCTCTGTTACTGATATAGGACCAACATTCACATCAACTCATTACCTTTTGAAATAACTTATGCACTCTTACTATCTTTTTTAATATTTCTAGCTAGCTTACTGACACATTACTTTCACCATCTTGGTGCAGTCCAGGCAATATGTAAATACCTTGCTTTCACTCAGTAGCATAGTGAAGGGCAGAGATGGTGAAATTGTATAACACTGATTCAGCCTCAGATTATTCTGTCAGGTTCTGGGCATGACACTTTAGGAAAGTTGTAAAGGCCTAAGAGATGGTGTAGAAAAGAATCATGTAACTGGTTCCAGTGATGAGCAACTTCAGTTACATGGATAGGTTGAAGCAGCAGAAGTTTTTTTCCTTAGAGGAGATTAAAAGGAGAAGTGTTCAAAATCACGGCAATCTGGATAAAGGAGGTAGAGATAAACTATTCCCTTTGGCAAAAGGATCCAAAAACAGGAGACACCAATCTAAGCTGAGACAAAAGAAGCAACAACAATGCAACAAAAAACATTTTATTATGTAACAGGTGGATAGGATCTAAAATCTCTGCCATAGAGCCTGAGGGAGACAGGTTCAATCAAAACTATAATTATTTAAGAACCAGTGAGCAGGGTTACAGGGAAAAGACAAGAGAGTGTGCCTAGAGGATTTGCTCACATAGACAGTCAGCTTCGACAAGACAGGCTGAATGGCCTCATGGTGTGCTGTAACTATTCTATGGTTCTAACTATGAGCTCTGTTCTATACCGTAACAAGCTACAGCTCCAGCATATCCTGCCATACACTTCCGGTGCAATTTTGTTTTGAAATTTTTGCATGAAAACTGCTTCAATCTTTAGACAAACTTGAAGAGAAATGTGAAGGAATCCATCCCTTTCACAAGGCAAAGGACTTCCTCAACCACTACATCCCCCATGCTTCTACTAGCCAAACCAAAAACCACAATCTTTTGAAATTACTGCCCCTCCCTAAGAAAACCTAACACTATTTAAACAACTGCCTTCCTAGAATCCTACTGAAGTTGCAAAGTCAATCACACTGAAGGAGCAGAAACACAAAATATTTAGACTTATGTTGATGTTCCATCTGTTTTGTATATACACACATTTTACTAGGAAACAGTATCTAAGGAGCTATTCCTGACAGCCCTAAACAAGAACAGTTAACTTACGACCAATTCTTCAGAAAGTTTCCTTCACTGATCAGCTTATTAACAGACGGACAAGGATTTAAATTTCTGGCTGACAAGTACTCTCAAGTCTGACAAAAAAATCACATTTGAAAAGCTGGCATATTTTCTGAAGAAGGGTCCCGACACCAAACATCAGCTTTCCTGCTCCTCTGATGTTGCCTGGCCTGCTGTGCTCCTCCAGCTCCACACTGTGTTATCTCTGACTCCAGCATCAGCAGTTCTTACTATTTCTGGCATAATTTTTATCTGCTTTCACAATGAATTAGAGAGACCATAGGCTAGATTTTCCCTTATGAGGATAGGAAACAGATTTTGGGGCAGTTTCTACATTCTGGAATGCCTTGGGTAGCAGATGATTGGTTTTGGACAAATTGCTGGCCCATGATTTCCTTTCCCTGTGTACTGTCTCTGCTTTTGACATGCCCGACTTTCAAAAGGAGGCTCTAACATTTTTTTAATTGATTGTGCAAGGTGCAGTGACCCTGAGCACATTTCCACTATGACTCAAAGTTGATCCTGAAACTCTTAAGAAAAGCTGTTAAAGTTTCTTTGTAGCACTTTCTTTGTCCACCATGAGAGTTCACCCCAAAAAAGAGTTCTCTGGAGCAGGGTGGACATGCTGGACATATTAGGCTTAATTAAGCCCTAATAAACTTAATCAACTTTTATACATTTATTTTATACATATATAAACAGCAACAGGATAGCCAGGCAGAGGGTTGGCCCACTCAAGGACAGGGAAGGGAATTTATGTGTGGAGCCAGAGGAAATGGGTGAGGTATTAAATGAGTACTTTACATCAGTATTCACCATAGAGAAGGACTTGGTGGATGAGGAGTCTGGGAAGGGTGTGTGGATAGTCTGGGTCATGTTGAGATCAAAAGGGAGGAGGTATTGGGGGTCTTGAAAAACATTAAGGTAGACACGTCCACAGGGCCTGATGGGATATACCCAAGGATACAGAGAGAGGCAAGGGAGGAAATTGCTGGGGCTTTGAGGGAAACCTTTGTATCTTCACTGGCTACAGGGGAGATCCCAGAGGATTGGAGAATAACCAATGTTGTTCCTTTGTTTAAGAAGGGTGGTAAGGATAATCCAGCTAATTAGTGATGTAAGGCTAGTGAGCCTTACATCAATGGTAGGGAAATTATTGGGGAGAATTCTTTGGGACAGGATTTACTCCCACTTGGAAATCAGTGGGCGTTTAGTGAGAGGAAACATGGCTTTGTGAAGGGGAGGTCGTGTCTCACTAACTTGGTTAAGCTTTTTGAGGAAGTGGTGAAGATGATCGATGAGGGTAGGGCAGTGGATGTTGTCTACATAGACTTCAGTAAGGCCTTTGACAAGGTTCCTCATGGCAGGCTGATCAGAAGGTAAAGTCGCACGGGGTCAGAGGTGAGCTTGCAAGATGGATTTAAAAAGCTGGCTCGGTCATAGAAGACAGAGGGTAGCAGTGAAAGAGTGCATTTCTGAATGGAGGGCTGTGATTAGTGGCATTCCTCAAGGATCAGTGTTGGGACCTTTGCTGTTTGTAATATATACAAATAATCTGGAGGAAAACGTAACTGGTCTGATTAGTAAATCTGCCGATGACACAAAGGTTGGTGGAATTACAGATAGCGATGAGGACCGTCAAAGGATACAGCTGGATATAGATCAGTTGGTGACTTGGGCAGTGAGATGGCAGAAGGAGTTTAATCCGGAAAAATGTGAGGTAATGCATTTCGGAAGGTCTTATCCAGATGGAAAATATCCCATAAATGGCAGAACCCTTAACAGTATTGATAGGCAGAGGGATCTGGGTGTACAGGTTCACAGGAAACTGAAAATGGCAACGCAGGTAGAAAAGGTGGTCAACAAGGCATGCGGCATGTTTGCCTTCATCGGCTGAGACAATGAGTTTAAAAATTGGCAGGTAATGTTGCAGCTTTATAGAACCTTAATTAGGCCGCATTTGGAATATCCTGTTCTATTCTGGTGGCCACACTACCAGAAGGATGTGGTGGCTTTGGAGACGGCACAGAAAATATTTACCAGGATGTTGCCTGGGTATTAGCTATGAGGAGAAGTTGGAAAAATTTGGGTTGTTCTCACTGGAATGTTGGAAGTTGAGACCACCTGATAGTGGTCTACAAGTTTATGAAGGGCATAAACTCAGTGGACAGAGAGGGTGGTGGGTGCCTGGAACTCACTGCTGGGGGAGGTAGTGGAAGCAGATACTATTGTGACATTTAAAGGGTGTCTTGACAAATATGTGAATAGGGTGGGAATAGAGGGCTACGGTCCCCAGAAGGGTAGGGGGTTTTAGTGGGACGGGCAGCAGGTCGGTGCAGAATTGGAGGGCAGAAGGGCCTGTTCCTGTGCTGTAATGTTCTTTATTCTTTGTAACTACGCTGCTAAGCCCCTAACTGCCTCTGCAAAAATGGCTGAGTGACAAGAGGAAGCAAGGGAATCAGCACACCAGGATGCGATTGATCCTGGCCCCACCAGGGCAAGCAACTCAGCACTGGGAGCATTTCAGGTCCACTAGATACCACATTAGATGATAAACAGGGGTGCTATATATAAATGTATAGAAATAAGGGACTGGATCATGCAGCCCTTTGAGCTTGCTCTGTCATTTGACATGAACAGGATTGATCCTCGACAATTCCACTTTTCCAGCCAAGCCCTATATTCCATGATAACGCCAATGCATTTACAGTTCTCTGGTATATAAATACCGCAGATTCACAATCCTCTGGGAAAAGCAATTTCTTATCTCAGTCCTAAATGACTGTTCCCTTTTCCTTAAGTTATGTTCCATCAATTCTCAATGCACTCACCAATGGAAATAACATCTTCACAACTACTCTACCAAGCCCTGTTAGAATCTTATGTTTTAATTCTTCTAAACTCCAACTTAGCTACAGTCAGTGAGGAAAATATTTGACTACCTAACGTTCAGAAAAAGAAAACTTGCTTATAGAACTCCTCAGGATCTTAAAGCACTTCACATTCAACATGTACATTTAAAATGTGGGGAGATGCAGCTGTGAAATTTCACACAGAGAAATCTCACAAAAAACACTCAGGTGAACGGCCATATCATTGATTCATTAGTGACGTTATTTGAGGTATAAATGTTGGCCAGGACTTTGGAAGAGCTTCCCTACAGGGGAGGAACACACCAAAGGTATCGAAAATAGGATAGTCTGGCAACTAATACCACATTGTACCCTAATTACTCTTCCTATAGCTAAAAAAAAACTATTGAAGCTAGGAGTAGTAACAGGAACAAAAATGAAAAGACAGAAAGCCAAATTTCAGTTTCGTAAAGCTACGAAATGATTGCCAGAGATTAGAGCTGGAGTGCTGGCTTTAGCATAAACATTGAATGCTTTCAACAGAAGTCAGCCCTCTTAGCAATGTGGGACTTATGCAAAGAAGCTACCACCTGAATCGTACACACTGAAAGTGAACTCCCAGGGAGACTTTCACAACTGTAGGCAGGCACATGCAACTGCAGAAATCACTTCTTCACAGCAGACAACTGATAAGGAAGAAACAGTTTCACCAAATGCACAAGGAACTGAACAATCATCAGCACCAGAGGTCAACTCTTCCTCAACAAAGGATCAGCAGCAACAATTATCACTTGGAAACAATCAGCAACTGCATTTACAGCACGAAAATTCATCTAATATAAAGCCATTACAATCAACAAAGTAATATCTATATCCCATCAGCTTGAGGTGAATTTGAATTTGGAGGGAATGGGTGGCAGAAAAGGCCAAGTTTTAAAAAAGGCCAAACATTTACATAGTTCCCTAACAGATCTCTTACTTCCTTGGGGCACATCGACCAAAAGGTAAAAAACATTGAGAAAGTAAATGTCTAAAGGCAATTTCTTCCTCTTATTTCTGTGCTTTGCGGAACGGAAACATTAAAATATTAATCACATGAATAAATTTTAATCCCTTCCAAAGCAAACAAAAAAAAGACCATGATTCCACCTACTACACAGCTTCAATGTTCCTCTGTCTGGTTTTGAAACTAGCAAACAGGTGGCAAGCCAAGCACACTCCTAAAATAAGCATCAGATTCAATACTTCCACTCACAGATAACTTTATAGCTCCAAGCTTCAACATTCAGAATCCAGAATAAACTGCAAAAGCTTCAGACCTTATATCTACATCTTTGTCAGACACAAAAGATGTGATAGCGTTGGAAGCTAAAACGCCTCTAGGATTTGAAAAGCATTTTTCATGTTTTCTAAAATGAAAATGAGTGCCGAGAAGCAAAATCTCATTCAAAATATTAGTTTGTATGGTTGAGAATTAAAAATAACCACATTCTTGGGATGAAGCTTATTTGAAGTCTAAGAACATAGCAAAACCTACTGACCCTACATATTGGGATGGAATAACTAGATTTCAAATGAGATACAGAACAAATCCTTGTTTGTTCGAAATTATTCAATTAACCAGGATGTGTAAAATTTAATACGCTTTAATTTTACTTGTTTTACTCAAAAGACCGGCATATTTTTTGCATGTTTTCACCAATGTGTGGTAAGCAGCAGGAGGATAGCTAAGGATATAGTCGAATGAGACATTTAAATTTAATTGCAATACATATGGAAACAATAAAATTGCTCTGACAAGTAATCAATTTGAGGAAAATTTTCCAAACTTAGAAGAGTCACCATGGAGAAAAACAACTTGATGGAATAGAAATGAACACAAATACATGAAATACAAACTCTAGATGCAACATTTTCTACCTTAAGTGGAACAGTTGTACTGCCATCAAATAGGCATTGACCCAGACACTGGAAATAACAACAGCAACGCAGCCCTGTCAACCCTGTAGAGTTCTTCTTAGTTAGTGCTACAATTGAGAAAGCTGTCCCACAGATTAGTCAAGCACCACCCTGACAAAGTAATACTCATAAAATCTTACCATACAGACAATATCTTAGACACCATAATTATCATGTGTGTGAGTCCTACTCCACCTGCCGTGATACACAGTTGGAAAGGAGTTGTACATGGGGCCCTCACCAATGACTGCACACTTCATGAAATTTCATGGCATCAACTCAAACATAGGCAAGGAATTTCCTGATTATCACCACCAGTTTTCCTGTCCCTTAAACCCCCCAGCTGATGAAACAGTGCTACTCTACATTAAGCAACATTTGGAAGAAGCACTGACAGTGCCAAGGACACTCTGGATGAGGAATTCCTCATCAAGATTGGTTCAGCAACACCACTACTAATAGTGCTGGCCAACTCTTAAAGGACACTGCTGCCAGACTGAACCTATGGAAAATGATGAGGGAACAAAAATGAGGAAAAATCTACCTGACTTCATCCTCACCAATCTACCCATCACAGAAGCGTTCATCTATGGCAGTATAGGTTGGATTAACTACCATACAGTCAAAGGCCCGCCTTCATATTAAGGATAACCCCCATCTTGTTATATAATCAATTAAAGTGATGCCCTTTTGGAATGTTTCCATTAGAATTTGTCATTTTGAGGGCCCTCTTGTGACACAGTGGTAGTGTCCCTACCCACGGTCTCAGAGGCCTGGCTTCAAGTCCCACTTGCTCCAGAGATGAGAGATTGAACTCTGAACAGGTTGATAATAATACCATTTTTGGAATTGTCACTGACACACCTTAATTATGCATAACAAATCTTTAATAAGACGTAAGAAGGTAAATGACCTGGTTTAGATATGATATATCAAGTGTGACAAACCACATCGGGTATTCCTGAAAGTTACTCTTTCACTTAAGTCAATCTTGGATTTACTAAATACCAACACACTTCTGAATTTTTAGGAACAAAAAAATTTTTAAAGTAATTTTGAAAACTGAATATAAATTAACTTTGTAAACAATTGGAGGTTCAGTTAAAATCCATGTAAAAGATTTTGATCCAGAAAGACTGGTGGATACTATTGTCTTCATCAGACGGATGATACATTTCAGCACAAGGTTATATTCGCAGATGCAGTTAATACTCATCAACGATGGAAACATCATCATTCATTAAAAAATACTTAAGTGGCAATGGAAAGTGATCTTCCCTAAACTGCTTATTACTTTACTTCACCCAGTGAGACTGGTAAACTGAACTTCTGTGAGAAATATGAGCATTAATGTCAGGTTGTGAAAAATATTTCCATAATTCCAGTGTTCCACAACTGTTAAAAGAAAGGAATTATTTGATCCATTGGTCAACATTCAATCAACAAGAGTTACCAGTTATAACAATTTGAACAAGAGTGCAAGCAATTTGCAAGACTTTTAAATAATAGAGAAACAGAATATTCAATCATATAAAAGCAAAACGCTGCAGATTCTGGAAATCTGAAATAAAAATACAAAGTGCTGGAAAATTCAGCAGATCTGGCAGCAGAGGTACAGAGTTAATGTTTCAAGCCCACTATCTTTCTTCTTCAGAATGCCCGAAAAGTCATATTAGAGTTGAAAGGTTACCTCTGTTTCTCATTCCACAGTGGCTGCCAAATTTATTCATACTTTGGTTGGGGTGTGTGTGCGCCCGTGCATGTGCATGTGTCTGTATGTGTATAACTATATCTTTGGACTACGTAAAAACATCAAAATATCAGACACTACTACATAATGCTTTCCAATTACGTCTCTGCCAAATTCACTGAAAATTCTAACATTCTAAATTACAGGAATACAGAATCAAAAGCCACAAATTAATTCATGAATTTGGAATTTAACTAAACAATTTGCTGCAAGCGTTTTCTAATGTTGAAATCCCCAATAAATATCCAAATGGTTTATAGTTAAACAACATTATGTAGAATCATAAATCGTTACTAGAAGAGCAAGCAATTCTAAAAGCAAGAATATATACTGAAATTTGTATGACCACTGAACATATAGGTTAGATATGAACCATAATCACAGACTTTTATAATAAGAATTATGTTGGCAAAGCACACTGGGAGAATTTGATCATTTCAGCTCAAGTTTGGCTATGAGCACCTATGCAGGACTTTCATGCATATTATTGCTTTAAGACAGGTTATTCCTGAGGATTTTTTTTTGCACATTCTAATTGAAGTTCACCAAGGAAAGTATGGTAACAGTGAACAGTCAAGCCTACAGTTCTGTGATGGAAGGGCCAAATATATCCTAATCCAAAAAATGGTCTGGATAGATGCCTGTTTTATGAAGAGCAAAACTGGATGAGGTGTAAGACATGATGGCATACATCCATTTCTCATCTGACAGTTTAGGCTCAAATTACTTAATGCTAAATTTCAATTTTTGAGTCTTAACAGTAGGAAATTTCCAGTTTTGATCTCTGGTCAATGCAAGTTTGAAGATTTCAGACAGAACATAACCACTGGCTGTTATAGCCTGACAGTATAGAAAACTGTCAAAGATACCCACTTGCAATATTTGCTCAAAACAGTGGCCCCATCCTAAGCAGAAATGCAATCTTATGGATGTCTTAGAGGGGATCTGGTCCAGTTGTAAACTTCCCCATGTTCACACCACACACTGCCAACTCATTGTCAAGGATGATCCTCAAGTTAACTAGTTATTTGGGCAAGGTATGAGAAAGTCACAGCAGGCTGAATCACCACCTTCAGGACAAGATGGTAGGGAAGAATAGCAGAGATAGTGATTTGGAAGTAAATTTACAAAAATGAAATGTGGAATTGATACTTGTTGAAATGTTTAAACGCAAAATTGCTGTTTTCTGAGGCACTCAGAACTGGCATCATGTCAAACTTCATTATGTTTGCCAGTAAATGCCCAATTTCAACCACTCTATGGATCGGTGTTGTACCTTTCAAGTAGCTTTCCATCAAAGAGGGTGTCTTATTTCTAGTCTTATCCACTACTATGGGTCTTGTTATGGAGGCTTTGAAGGAAGTTGCACATCTATTGGTTAGCTACAGTTGATGCATGGTCTGGGGCAGAAGTAAAATTCGGTACCAAACATTGGAAACATGATCAAAAACAGAATTTTCTGGAAAAGCTCAGCAGGTCTAGCAGCATCTGTGAAGAGAAAATCAGAGTTAACGTTTCGGGTCCGGTGACCCTTCCTCAGAAACATGATGTTGTCTTTTAAAATAAATCACAAGATGTGTAATACACGACACTTTGCTAGATTGATAACATGTCCTTTCCCTTCAAAGCGTTCAACTCAGATATTTCTTACTTAAGTATAATGTGGGAAAATAACATCTTTCCAATTTTCTGAAAAAACAAAGAAACCAAACCATACTTTTTTTTAATTTCAGTGTATTGAGAGACTTTGGAACTCTGGCTCAGAAGGCAATGGAGGCAGGGTTATTGAATATTTTTAAGGCAACAGTAGAAGGATTCTTGATAGGCAAGGAGATCAAATGTGGTACATGGAACTGTGGAATTTGGAACACAAATAGATCAGTCATGACCTTATTGGCTGTTGCAGCAGGCTCAAACTTCAGCTCCTATGCTGTTTACTCATATTATGTTTGTATGATTTCACAACACTCTTATACTTTAAATAAAACCATGCATTTGTTCCCATAAAGTAAATCAACGCAATTAAATATCTTCATTCATTGATAGTGCAACCACAGATATTTACTCACACACCTGAACAGTGGAACTGATCTCTGCAGCAAATCCCCCTGTTATTGGAGCTTCATGGCTAATCAGCAACCTTCCAGTTTTTGCCACAGACTAAAACAGAAGCAAAAAAAGTGTGATTCAACACATAAATGCAATACTTTGACTGTTACATTGGTACATGTTAGAAAATATAGATGCATTTCCCAAGAACATTCATGGAGGTGGAGCTCTCAGACCAATTTAAGTGAATAATTTACTTTTCCAAATGCAATACCATTAAAGTTTGGCACCTAAATTCATAATAGCTAATATGGCTCCTTCAAACCATAATCTAGTAGCTTAATTATAATTTACTTTCACCACAGCTTGAAAACTTCATTGATACCACAGAGTAATGTTATTTGAAGAGCCAATATGTAATTTTAAATGCTGACTTTTGCCTTTTAAGTTTGGCAATGACATTAAAGGCCAACTTCACAATTCTAAGAAAATAGAATTTAAATATGTTAACTCTTCTCCTTGTATGCATACATGTCGATGATGAGACAGCCACACTGGTTATTACCCATTAAAAAATTTCAGGCATCACATATACTGTTAAAAAAAAACATTAAAAGTATGTGGAACCTCAGCTTCTTGTAGAAAGGAAAGAGAAAAATGTACATCATATTTCCTATGTAATGCTTCAAGATGCAATATAGTTATTTTGACTTACTTTTTATATAACTACTCTATGTCAAGATGTCAGCATTGCTGGAAAAGCAAATATTTGTTGCCCAACCTAAGATGCCTTGAAAAAGATGGTGAGGAACAGTGTTTTGTTGCATTCCATGGGGTACAAGAATACTCATGATGCTTTTTGGGAATGGAGTTCTAGCAATTTGACTCAGCAATAGTGAAGGAACATCAGCTATATAGTTCCAAGTCAAAAGGGTATGTGGCTGCGAGGGGAACACAAAGGTAGTGTTGTTACCATATATCTGCTTCCCTTGTCCTTTCTAGGTGGTAGAGGTTGCAGGTTTGGGAAATATTAGTACACAAGCCTTGGTAAGTTGCTCTTCTGCATCAAGAAGCTACCGACACTGTGCATTGGAGGTGGAAGGAAATAACACTGAAGTAGATGAATGGTAGCAAATCGAGTGAGCTACTTTGCTCTGCTTGGTGCCAAATATGAGCATTGCTGAAGTCACTGTTATTGAAACAAGTGGACAGTTGCCATCCCACTTGTGATTTGTGCCTTGCAGACTTTGGGCATTCTTGGAAGCTAGAATGCACGTTACCCAATGTAAAATCCCCAGCCTCTGGCCTGCTCGTCTGGGCAGTATTTATACGGCTGGTCTAGTTCAGTTTCTGGTTGATAGTATCCACCAGGATGCTGCTAGTTGGGAATTCAGTGATGACAATTCCCTTGAATATTAATGTCAAGGACTGGTCAGATTCTCTGATATTGGAGATGGTAATTGCCTGGCAATTGTTTGGCATGATATCACCTATCATTTATAATCCCTAATCTGAACACTGTCTAGATTTTACTGCACGTGCACGCGTACTGCTTCAGGATTGAACAACTAGTGTGGATTTATGAAAAGGAAATCATACTCAACAAACCTACTGGAACTTTGAGGATGTAACTAATAAAGTTGATACGGGGAGCCACGTAACTACAACTTTCCGAAGGCTTTCAAGAAGGTCCTACATAAGAGATTAACATGTAAAACTAAAGAGCATAGGCTTGAGAACAGTATACTGACATGGAGACAACTGGATGGCAGACAGGAAACAAAGAGTAAGAATAAATAGACCATTTTCCAAGTGGCAGCCAATGACTAGCAGATACCAAAGGGATCAGTGTTGCCCAGTTATTCTAATATATATTATTGGTTTAGATGAGGGAACTAAATGTAACATCTCTAACTTTGCAGATGGCACAAAGTTGTGTAAGAGGGTGAACCGTGAGGAGGATGTACAGATGTTAAGTGTGACTTAGACAAGTTGAATGGGCAAATGTATGACAATTGAAGTACAATGTGGATAAATGTGGGGTTAGCAAAATCAAGAAGGCAGATTGTCATCTGAATGGTGATAGATTAGGAAAGGGGAAGGTGCAATGAGATCTGGGTGTCCATCTACACCAGCTGGTGAGCGTAAGCACAGAGGTGGTGGAGACAACAAATGGTATGTTGGCTTCGAAGCGAGAGGATTTGACTACAGCAGCAAGGATGATTGGTTGTAATCATACAGGATCTTGGTGAGACTATTGTGCGCAGTTTTGGTCTCCTTATCTGAGGAAGAATGTCTTAGCTACGAAGAGAGTACAGCATAGTTTACCAAACTGATTCCTCGGATGGCAGGACTAACATACAAACAGAGACTACATTGGTTAGGACGACATTCACTGGAGTTCAGAAGAACCACGGGAATTTTCAAATAAATTGATAAAATTCTAACAGGACTCAACAGGTAAATGCAGGAAAGATGGTCCCAATGTCCCAGAAGTCCAGAACCATGCGTCACAGTCTAAGGATTCAAGGTAAGCCATTTAGGAATGAGAACAGAAGAAATTTCTTCATCGAGTGAGTGGTGAGCCTGCAGAATTCTCTGCCACAGCAAGCCACTGAGGCTAAAAAAAACGTTTTCAAGGAAGAGTTAAATCTAGTTCTTAGGGCTAAAGGGATTGAAGGATATGGGGTGAAAGCAGGAACATGATACTGAGTTGATCAGCCACAATCTTACTGAATGGCAAAGCAGGCTTAAATGACTGAATGGCCTACTCCTGCTCTTATTTTCTATTTTTTTTCTATGTTCCATATCTGGAGAGTCATGAATGGTACTAACATCTTGCAAACATCAGTAAACATAGCCACTTTTGGCCTTATTGCAGGAGGAGAATAATTGATGAAGCAGCTGAAGGTTGCTGGGCCTAGGAGGTACTCTGGGACTGAGATGATTGATTTCCAAAAATCACGACCACATTCCTTTATGCTGGGTATGACTCCTGTCAGTAGAGATTTTGTCCCCTGCTACCCATTGACTTCAGTTTTGCGAGGCTTCCTTAATGCCAAACTTGATTAAAAGCTGCCTGGATGTCAAGGCCAGTCACTCTCATCTCACCATTTAAGCTCAGCTCTTTTATCTATGTTTCAACTAAGGTTGTAATGAATTCAGGGGCAAAAGGGTTTGGCTGAATGCAAAGGCACTGTCAGTAAGTGGTCAATTTCTTCCACTTGATAGCACTGTCAATGACACCTTCAATCTCTTTGCTGATGATAGATAGTAGGCTGTTGGGATTTGACCTTTCTTCGGACAAAACTTACCTATGCAATTTTCAACTTGTCAGATAGATGCCAGTACTGTAGCTGTACTGGAACAGCTTAGCTAGCAGCATAGCACAAATGCCAGAATGTTGTCAGGGCCCTTCACATTTGCAGCACCCAGTGCCTTCAACGACATCACATGAAATAAATCAAATTGGCTGAAGACCTGCATCTGTGACACTGAGGATCTCAAGAAGAGACCAACATGGTCATTCACTTGACACTCTGGCTGAATATGGTTTCAGCCTCATCTTGTGCACCAATGTGTTGGGATCCCACATCATTGTAGATGGATGTCATGCAGCATCCTACCCTAGTTAACTGTTCACCACGAACTGATGCAGCAGGACTGAAAAGTTTAAACTTGATCCATTGATTGCTTAGCTCCGCCCATCACATATTGCACCCGCTCTTTGGCATGCAAAGAGCTCCATGTGGTAGCTTCACCAGGTAGCCATCATTTTTTTTAGTTATACTATTGTTGCTCCGGGCAAGATGTGTCGAACTCACCATTGAAGCAGAGTTTATTTCTGGCTTGATGGTGATTGTAACACGAGGATATGCTGGGTCACAAGGTTACAAATTACTTATATAGGTGGTTACCGTACAAGGATAAGTAACTGAACTCAAATCTGTCCTGATGTTTTCTTCCTTATAAGCCACCAAGTTAAAACGCACTTAACTTGTTCATTCTCTGTAGTCTTTTTTTAATTCGTTATGTAATTCCCTTTCAAAATGAGATACATAATATTTGCTTCAAAAATGATTTGCAGCTAAGAATTTTACGTTCTAACAATCTTCCAGATGAAGAGGATTTTCATCAATAACTTTATTTTGTTATGGCTGTCTTTAATTTGTTTCTTCGGATTATTGCCCCATCTAAACAAAGTAAATAATGTAAGTTTATTTTGTAAATTTTTCATAAGATGTGAAAATGATAAAAATGTGGAATAGATTATCAGGAGGGGTGAATCAGAAAAGAAAGTCTGGATGAGGTCTTGTTAGCTGCTGTCTGTAAAGTATTTTATGATTTTTTTTCATGTGTCCTCATAATTAGGAGCAGTCTGTGGTCTCCTTGCAAGTTTGACTTGATAGAATTACGAAAAGAATCCCTTTTGAATGAAAGCAGAGACAAGCATCCTCGTAGAAAAAGCAACATGTTGCAATTTATACTTTAAAAGGCATTCACCTGTTCGATCACCTCCAATGGTGGTGAGTAATTATTTAAATAACTCGATATTTAGTCTGATTTGATTCGATCACATGGAATTAAGCACTGGTTCAGGGGGTGATACATAAATACGCTGCTGTCATACGAATACATTGAAATTGTTGGTTTTTATGATGGATTCTATTGAGCTATCACTTCAAGATTTAAAACTGAAAATGTCAGAAATTCACCGGGGTCTACCACTATCTGCGAAGGGAAACTCAAAGTTAACACTTTAGGTCTCTAACTTCCAACTTTGAGGAATGGTAGGTTTTAAGCAAATGAAAGGAGGAAGACGCGAAAAACAATTAAGGGGAAGGTCTGTCAGAGGCAGAAGAGATCAAATGACAAAATGGTTCATGGTGCAGATCAAAGGAGTGGAAATGGAACAAATAAAGCAACAAAATGCAAACAGGATGGATGGATATGAAATGTGATATTGCCAGTGAAGCTCAGATCCTGAATTTTCAAGTGTCTTGCAGAGGAGTTGATAGAAGGATCCTAAACAGTTGCTGTTGAACTAATAAGGGATGGAAATAAGAGGGAAATGTTAGAAATAACAAGCTAGCAAAGAAACATAAAACAAAATGGAGGGAGAGGAAGTGATCTAAAACTGTTGAACTCACTGTTCAGTCCTATAGGCTGTAAAGTGTTCCGTTCCTGGAGCTAGATCAGAAAATGTGGCAGGCCAAGGTCAGAGTATGGGAAAGGTGAAGAATTTAAATGTCAACTCAATATTCTACCTTTACACATATTTCAAATCATAATAAAACAATGTTCAAGTCTCCACCTTGCTCCCACTTTGGCTTTTCTGTCTTTGGTCTGCAATGAAGCTCAATGCTAGTTCAAGGTACAGAACCTCAATTTTTGGGACAGCACTTTACAGCCTTCTGAACTCAATGCTGAATTCAACAATCTTGCACCATAACTTCTGCCTGTCATTTTGCTTCATGTTTCTTTGTGAGATTGAGTCTTTTTTTCCTCTTTGTCCCTCATTTCATTTGGTATGCATTCAGATCAATCTGCCAGTCATATCTCCTCCAAAATGAATGTTTTTACTAGGCTTATTACCACTCCCATTGGCCTTGAACCAGCATTTCTGCCATCTGATATTTTCTTTTTCCCATCTTTCCTCCTTTCACTAGTTCACAACTGATTACATTTCCAACTTTCTCAGTTCTGATCAAAGGTCACAGGCAAGAACGTTAACATTGTGTCTACTTCACAGATACAACCAGACCAGTTGAGTATTTTCAGCTTTTCTGTTCTTATGTTGGTTTCATAATTACAATAGGCTGAAACAGTTTACACTTCATTTTAATATCTACGATTGTGATTCAAAAGAAAATAACAGTTTGAAGAATGTCATTAGACTTTTAAAGTAACCCTTACAAAATCCATGCAGAAATGTGTGATCCAAATATTAAATTCCCTTTAAAACCTGGATATGAACTTCAAAATTTCCTGTTTGAATTTGATTTTTAACACAGAAGTAGTACTTAACTCCTCTTTCCTACTTAAAATTACATTACTTGAGTATTATATATGCAAAAATAAACGCGTCTGAAATACGGCATGATGGGCTATTTACGTGCTTTTTAAAACAAAAGTATGGACAACAAATCAATAAGCATGTTTACAACAAATGAGTGTATCTAGTTCATGACAGATATTGGTTGGAAAGTCAGCCATTTATCCAAGATGATATATGCAGATTTGCTAAGATTCCCTTCTGACATAATTTCCCCACCTGCCAGTTGCTGCAAATATCTTTCTGCATTTTATGTGGGTTTACAGAAATTTAGAGATGGAAAAGAGTGCACATGAGCAAAAGGCTACTATATACAAGATTGAAAGAGAAAAAATACACAAGAAATAACTAGAATTCAAGGAACCTGCGAAGACAGAAAAAAAAAATGAAACAAGAAGTGATTGAGAAATGAATAGACATAAAATAGGGAACAAGCAATATATTTAGAAGGACAGAAAAGAAACAGAGCAAGGGTAAATGAGTTGCAGTGTAAAAGTTATCTTTCATGGCTCTTTAGATATACACATCACGGAAGAAAACTTGATTCTAGGTCGGATCTACACTGTTGAGTTTGTCAATGGAGTTCTTATTCCAATCTTATAGACCTTGACAACAGCAGCTAAGGAGATATGTAAATTCAAGCTTAGATGCAGCTTATCTCTTTTGCTTTATTCATTCATAGGACATGATGGTTGCTCGCCATGACCATCTCAAGGTAACCTGTGATGGTCAACACGCACTGACTTTGCAACTGTACCTACATCCCAAGATTTGTATATGCAAGGTGCTCCCTCAAGGTTGCTGAACAAAGGAAAAAATGACAGTAAGGTAGCAGAAAAATACAAAGCTGTGAGACAGACTGAAAACATTATAATATATCTATTTCAGTTACCAGAGTCATAGAGTTTTTACAGCAGAGAATACAGACCCTCATCCCATCGCATCCACACCAGTCAACAAACATATATCTACTCTAATCCATTTTCCAGCACTCTGGCCTGTAATTTGCATGCAATGGTGTATCAAGTGCTCATTGTTTCATTTTTACTATTTTATTAGCAACGTTCAAACATGAGACCTCAATGCCACAATTTTTCCTCTACTAATTTCCACTCCTCCTCTGCTGAAAGGCTCGTTATTCTGTTGTACTTCCATGAGAACAACACATTTTTCAATGCCATGCTAAATGGCCATTACTAGTATACAAGTACTGACAGAAAGGGCAGGTTGTTCAAAAAGGATAGATATCAGGTCTTAGCGCAATTGACCATTTATTTGATATTCAGTCAGGGTCACTATAAGTAGTTGTCATCATTACCAAGCCTACATGGTTGAGCATTCAATTGCACCAATTGTTGCATCTTTCCTTACTGAGGAAGCCAATGTCAGAGACTAAGGATTGAAGCCGGATTTTTAAAAATTCTGTCATGAGGTAGAAGTATTACTGGCAAAGTCATCATTTGTTGCCCTTCCAAAATTCCTCTCAAGAGGTTGGTGGTGAGCCACATATTTTCCTGGTATATTTTGCTTGGTTAACAATTGAAAAGTAAGATGAGACAATCCTATTGTTTTATCAATGTATATTCAGCTTCTCGGCTAATGTCTGCATATAATAGCTGTAAAACAAACTGCATATTAAAAATCGAATCTGGTTTATCCTAAACGACAGGGATTAAATTCTCATTATGCCATTTGGGAGTTAAATGTGACAAATCAATTCTTTCAAACTACAGAGATAAAACTTAAATACTTGCAAACGTGTCACCCGATACTTCAGTGAAAGCAATTTCTCTCTTTGTACATACAAGGGAGACTAAATAACATCGTATTACCCTGTGGAATTTTCAGCACAGAGACCAGACAGATCCAAGAAGCGCAAGCCTTTAAATCCAGGATAAAGTAAATATTTCCATTTCAGTACTTAGAGTGAACAGCTCATTTCATCATTTCTTCCAGTAGCACAATTGCTGTCTGAGTTTAATGTAACATACTTTACTGCTCCAATAAAGACAAAGGGAGGGACCAATAAATCCTGTGAACCCTAAGTATCTAGACATATAAAGGATTGGTTAAAAAGAAAACTGAATGTTTACGGCAGCTACCAAGGGCTGAGAACAGCAGAAGTCCTAGAGGAGTACAGAATGTGCAAGGGAAACTTAAAAAGGAAATTTGGAGAGCAAAAAGAGGCATAAAAAGTAAAGGAAAAATAAAGGTAAAATAAAAGAAAATCCTAATTTATTTTATAAGTACATTACAGATAACTAGGGAAAGAGTATGGTCCATTGTGGTCATTTATGTACAGAGCCAGTGGAGTTAGGTAGAATCCTAAATAGACGCTTAGTGTTGGTGCTCACTAGTAGGAATCAAGGATATAGTCACAGAGACATACAGCAAGGAAGCAAACCCTTCAGTCCAACGTATCCATCTCGACCAAGCTACGCAAACTAATTTAGTCCCATTTGCCAGTAGGAACAAATTACTGCAGATGCTGGAATCTGTACTGAAAACAGCAAATGCTGGAGATCACAGCAGATCACACACCGACCATGGAGAGACAGCAGGCTAACATTTTGAGTCTCAATCTGCCTGTGTTTGGCCCTAAACCTGTCCAAATATCTTTTCAACATTGTAACTGTACCTGCATCTACCACATCCTCTGGTAGTTCATTCCACATACAAACCATTCTCTGTATGAAATAGTTGACCCTCAGGTCTCTTTTAAATCTTTCTCCTCTCACCTTAAATATATGCTCTCTAGTTTTGAACTCCCCATCCCAGGTGAAAAGACCTTTATTATTCATCTTATCTATGTCCCTCATGATTCTTTAAACCTATATAAAGTCACCCCTCAACCTCCTAGGCGCCAGTAGAAAAAGTCCCAGCCCCTCCTTATAACTCAAACTCTCCAGTCCAGTAACATCTTTTTAAATCTTTTCTGCACCCTTCCCAATTTAATAATATCCTTCCTATGGCAGGATGACCAGAACTGTTCACACTACTCCAAAAGTGGCCTCACCAACGTCCTCTACAACCGCAACATGACATCCCAGTTCCTATACTCAATGGTCTGAGCAATGAAGGTAAGTGTGCCAAATGTCTTTTTTACCACCCTGCCCACCTGCAATGCAGCTTTCAAAGAACTATGTACCTGAACCCCTAGGTTTCTCTTTTTTACAGTGCCCTATAATTAACTTGCACCAATCATGCCCTTGTTCGTCTTACCAAAATGTAAACTTAAGGAAATTAGCATAGACAGGCAGGAGGGTGGTCTTGCAGGCTTAATACCATGGCTGACGACTCCATAACACAATCCTTTGACTGAGGCTGAGCGTAGATACCGGACAGACCATTCTTCCACCGTGGTCATCATGGAGCAGATGACAGCCTTCCTGAAGATGAGGTTCTTATACTTGGATTGGGCTGAGGAAGATGTTGCAGTACACTCCAGAAAGAATGTGCTGAGTAATCTTTGCATGCACTGCCCTACACAACTGGAGCTCACAAAGACAGGGTGTCATGGATGCTGACGAATTGGGACAGCAGCAAACGTTTCGAGTCCAGACTGACTCATCGCTCTGAAGTTCTAGTGCAGGATTAAGTGTATGCCTAAGATGTTGTTTGAGGCAAAGGAGGAAATGAGACGTGCCAGAGGACTGGAGCACAGCTAATGTAGTACTATTATTCAAGAAGAGAGCAAGAGATAAATCAGGAAAGTACAGGCTAGTCAGTCGAACCTCAGTGGGTGGGGAAATTATCAGCAATCACATCCTTCCTATGGTGTGGTGACCAGAACTGCACAGGGTGTTCCAGTCGTGGTCTAACCAAAGTTTTGTACAACACCATCGTAATCCCGGGTTAAAATTGTATCAGAGATAATAGGTACTGCAGATGCTGGAGAATCCAAGATAACAAAGTGTGGAGCTGGATGAACACAGCAGGCCAAGCAGCATCATAGGAGCAGGAAAACTTGACTTCTTCAGAAGGAGGGTCTAGGCCCGAAATGTCAGCCTTCCTACTCCTCTGATGCTGCTTGGCCTACTGTGTTCATCCAGCTCTACACCTTGTTATCTCAGATTCTCCAGCATCTGCAGTTCCTACTATCTCCATTAATTTGTCCTCCTGACTTCAGGGATTGGTAAACAAGCAAGTCTGTTCCTATGAGATTCCTAGTGTCCTGCCATTCATCGCGTACTCACTTGTCTTGTTACTTCTTCCAAAGCGCATCACCTCACATTTTTCAACGTGAAATTTATCTTCAACAGTTCTAACACAGAGATTAGCTCTTGTCTTCCAGCAGCCATCTTTATAAGGCATCCAGCGCTTAAAGTTAGAATCTGTGAATTATCAAGGATAGAAGCAATATGGCATCTACAAGGGAATCTGGTGAAGGCCTCTAAGATACAGTGCTGATAATTACAAATGATTTGTATTCTGACTGAATAGAACTCTCTTCTATTGAAGAAGTCACTGTGTTCTGATACGGTGCTCTCAATGCACTACGTATGCATTTTATAGTACTCTGCACCTGAAGGAAATCAGTCACATCAGTAAAGCCTACTGCTCAGGTTGCAACACTGACCTTATTATGAGGAAATCAAATGAAGTGGTGTGATGTTGCAGAATTGCATCACTAACAGCCTTGATACAATTGTGGGTTGAAGATGGAAAGATTCTCACAAAAGTTCACTGGAACCATGACAAATAGATCCAGTCACAGCAGTAAAGTGCATTCAAATCGCATACAAACGTCACTTCAGGGTAGTCCTTGATGCTGTGGGGCACAGAGACTCCGACAAGGATGCATATGGGATACTAATACATGAACTTTGACAGAGTAGACCTTACTTAGAAGAATGCAGTAGAAATCACATTGCTCAAAGTGGCCGATTATGGCCTGGGGCTCCTATCTGCGGCGGTTTTTGTCGGCGTTGGTCTGGATCTCCTTTGACATCTGTGACTCCATGTGGCATCTCATGGAGGTCCGGCCCAGGATTCCAATTTGTGGGGTGGTGGTGTTGGGTCAGGTCCTTAAGCCCAGAGTGTGAAATAGACTAATTTCTCTTTTTTAAATTTATTTTTTGTTTAATTACACCCTTTCCATTCTCAGTGATTCTCCCCTTTGACTGCAGCGCACTGGGATGCAATCTCCACAACAAATTTCCCCAACAAGTCTACCATATCAGTGGCTCCTGATAACCTCTCTTGAATTTCAGTGAACAAAGCCTCAGCACTGACGATGGCCCACCTCCTAATCTTAGAACATCCAGAATCTTAATACATGTCCAGACCTCAGACTGAGTTACTTGGACTGGTGGCAGTAGACACGCAGTATGGCCTGTGTCCTTCTCCCAGACTGTAATGATACAGATCCCTGACCTTGAATGGCTCACACGGCTGATTCACCACTTCCAAGTACTGACCTGAGATTGGGCAGTGTCCTTGACTAACTGTGGCAGAACACCCGAACTGATGACAGTCCCTTTTGACATAACTGAGGACTAATCCTTCCTGAGATATTTAGACATAGACTGAACGTGCTCAAGCCAAAGGGATGTTTGCTGTAAAGGCTGTAGTTACATGCTGCAGGCATGACATTTGCACAGTATGGGTCCATAAAATAAATTAGGATGGTACGGTGGCTCTGTGGTTAGCACTGCTGCCTCAAAGCGCCAGGGACCCGGGTTTGATTCCACCCTCGGGCAACAGTCTGTGCGGAGTTTGCACATTCTCCCCATGTTCGCGTGGGCTTCCTCCAGGTGCTCCAGTTTCCTCCCACAGTCCAAAGATGTCCAGGCCAGGTGGACTGGCCATGCTAGATTGCCCATAGTGTTCAGGGATGTGTAGCCTAGGTGGGATATAGGGGGATGGGTCTGGGTGGGATACTCTGAGCGTCGGTGTGGATTTGTTGGACCAAAGAGCCTGTTTCCACGCTGTAGGGATTCTTTTCTATTAAAAGAAACATGTCCACCTCATTGACTGATCACTATTACCAATCTTGGCAAGCTGCCTGGTTTTGTGTTCGTGCTGAAAGGCAAGGATAGCAGAAGTGTGACACTACAAGTTCTGAAGGATGCGACAATGCACAATGAGATGCTATGAGCATCCAAGTCAATACAAAATGAGTAAGTGCTTAAGAGAGTGAAGTAAAACTCATGAGATGCATCATGTTCTAATGCATGAGATGGGTGATTGTCCCTGCATGCAATATAGCCTGGCAGCAGCATTGCAATAAAAAGAGTTGGTGAGTTCCAAAGTGCAGAATTAAAGTGGTGAACTGGGTTAAAAGTGAATTGGAGATATACCATGATGGTGTAGTGAGATTTATGCTTTGCTGATGCAACTCCATGCACAGCGGGTATTACTAAACAAAAGCTTCTTTTTGGCACCAGCAATGGCCACTTCTAACAATTTGCTGATAATTGAGAGTAGATTGGTGGGGCTGTAATTAACCCGGTCAGCAGATTTGTCTTGCTTTTCTGCAAACAGGGCATACTTGGGCAATTTTCCACATTCAGGGGCTTACCAATCTTACAACTATTGCAAAAACTTAGCTGACGTATGTCAAAATTTGGATCTATAAGTCATTGTTTGATCAGTATGACCACATCAAGCTGTGGTCGACTATTCAGTAGCTCTCCTAATTTTAACACAGCTGACCAATTGTTAGGAAAGTGAACTTTTCAGGGTTGACTAGACATTGTGCCTTTTGTTGTTTCCGGTGTCATAGTCAATGGCAGGCCAACTGTCTGGTTTAATTCTTCATCCACTTTTGTGTTTTGGCTTGATGTAACCAAGAGGCTGGTGAGCCAATTCAGTGAGTAGTCATGTATCAGCCAGACTGGGTCAGGATGGCAGATTTCCTTCCTTAATGGATATTAGTGAACCGGATGTGTTTTGAGGACAATCCTGTGATTTCATGGTTAATACACACAGACTAGTTTCTTATTTCAGATTTAATGATTAATTTAACTTAAATTTTCCAAGCTGGCTTGGGTGGCATTTAAAACCATGCCTCTGGAGTATTAGTGGGCATCTCCGGATTAAAAAGCAAGTAACATTACAGCATGTTACTTGACAGAGAAAGAAAATTGAACTATGGGGTAAAAAGCTACTACAACTAATTGGATCACTCTTCCAAAGAATTGACACAGACACCACAGGCTAAATAGGCCAGTTCAGTATGAGACAAGAGTAGAACCAAGCAGGGATTGTCTAACTAAGCTGGAAAACAGCAGTGAGCTGTTTAGGCAGAAAGCAAGAAGCATGAGGAGGCTCACAAATGTCATTTGTCATGAACATCAGATGCCATAATTGTTTGTCTTCAAGTGAAAACTGAAAGTGTACTGTGACTAGCACAAAGGCCAAGTCAATAAACGACGTCGCTGTTTCTCGACTTAAATCTTTTATTCATTATCTGAAACTTCCCCCTCATTTGCATTCAAACCACTTGGGTCATCTTAGATTCACATACTCCTATAAGAAACCAAGACATTCAAACACATTATCATTCATAACTGTCTCATGAACAGGTTTTCTGGATTTGTTAGATAAAGTTGCTAATAGCTGTTACAAAATCCAGCTTATATTTTCTGACAAGTTCTCCATATTCAACATCTGGAATCTTTATCTGCCACTTGGAGTTCATGACTGTATCAGCATGAAAAGTTTAACTTCCTATTTCTCTCTTCAGTTACTCACTGTAAAATTATATTTCAGTGAGGAAGGAAGATTTGAGAAGGGGATAAACTGACCATGATTAGCCAATGAAATTAAGCATCAAATTTTTAAAAAAACCTGCGGCAAAGATTAGTGATAAACTATAGGATTGGATATGTTTTAAAAAAACAAAGAAAAGGGAAAAATTAAAATAAGGCAGTAAACGGGCAAGTAATGTAAAAACTGACAGCAAGAGATTCTTTAAATATATGAAAATGAAAAAGTAGAAAAGTAAATATAAGGTAGTATAAGGTAGTAAATAAAAGTAAATAAACAGCTGCTTTCTATCCATCCTGTCCATGCCCCCCATAATCTTATGCACCTTCATCAGGACCCCCTCAAACTTCTCTACCTCAACAAAAATAACTCAAACTTATCCAGCCTCTCTTCACAGCTAAAATGCTTCATCCCAAGCAACATCCTGGTGAATCTCTTCTGTACTTCCTCCAGTGACAATTACATTCTTCGTATAGTGTCCACTAGTCAAGAAGTATTAGGGAAGCTAATGGGGCTAAAGGCTGATAAGCCTCCTGATTATGAGGGGTTGCTTCCCAAGGAAGCAGCTACAGAGAAAGTGTACGCATGAGTAGCAATCTTCCAAGAATCCTTAGATTCTGGTAAGTCGCAGCCGGTTAGGAAACTGCCAATGCAACACCTTTATTCAAAAAGGGAGGGAGTCAAAACCGGTAACAAATGGTACAGTTAACCTGATGTGTTATGGGGAAGATGTTACCGTCTGAGGTAGAGACACATAAGGCTACTTAATAAGATAAGATGGTGTTAGAAGTAGGACAGGAACATAGGAATTAGCAGTGAGAGTAGGCAATCCAGTCCTTCGAAACCACTCTGCCATTTAAAATGACCATGGCTGATCTTATCCTGGTCTTGAATCCACTCTACTGCCTGCTCTCTGTAGCCCTTTATCCCACATTTCGTTAGAAACATATCTATCTTTTTCTTGATTTGTTGATTGATTCTATCTCCACTGCACTTTGGGGCAGCGAGTTCCACAGATTCACAAATGAATCTCACGTTGATTGACTGTAGTATGGTAGCATGGATAGAGGACTGGTTAACCAATAGAAGAAAGAGGATTGGGTTAAGGGAGGAATTTTCAATATTACAACCTGTAACTAGTGGAATGTCACAGAGATCAGTGCCGGGGGCCACAATTATATACAATATGTATTGATGACTTTGATGAGGAAAGTGGATAGACTGTTGCCAAGTTTGCGAATGACACAAAAATAGGTGGGAAGACATGTGGTGAGGATGACGCAAAGAACTTACAGAGGGATATAGACAGGTTATGAGAGTGAGCAAAAAAATTGACAGATGGAATATTATATAGGAGAATAAGGCTACACACTTTGGCAGGAACATAGGAGCCAAATATTTGGATGGAGAAGAGTCCAAAAAGCTGCAGCACTGAGCGATTTGGAAGTCCTCGTGCATGAATCACAAACAGCTACAATACAAATTCAACAGGTAATAGAACGTTGGCCTTTATTTCAAATGGAACAGAGTATAAAAGTTGTAAAGTATTGCTAAAAACCATTAAATGCACTAGTCAGACTATACCCTGAATACTGTAAATAGTTTTGATTCCTTTATCTAAGGAAAGATATACTGGCATTCGTGACAGTCTAGATAAGGTTCACTAGGTTGCTTCCAGGTATGGAGGGATTTTCTTCTGAGGAGAGGTTCAGTAGGTTGGGCCTGTACTCATTGATGACGAGGAAGTTCAGAACCAAGGTCACAGTTTAAAGATGTGGGGTAGGACATTTAGGACTGAGTTAAGGGGAATTTTTTTCATCCAGAAAGTGGTGAGCTTGTGAAATTCTCTGCACAGAAAGTGGTTGAGGCCAAAACATTGAACATTTTCAAGAAGGAGTTAAGATGTAGTTCTTAGGGCTGAAGGGATCAAAGGTATGGGGCAAAGCAGGAACAGGATACTGAATTGGATGATCAGCTATGATCATACTGAATGGCGGAGCAGGCTTGAAGGACTGAGTGGTCTACACCCGAGTCTACACATGTTCCTATTTTCATTGTTTCTGTGAAACATATCAGATTATTAAGGGGCTTGACAGCAGAGATACAGAAAGATTGTTCTACCTTGCAGAAGAGTCTCAGACAAGAAGGGATAATCTTAGAGTGGGGGTCCTCCATTTAAGAAAGAGATGAGAAAAACTTTCTTCTCCCAGAGCATACTGAATCTATGGAATTATTTCGAGATTGGTTCATTAAGAACATTCAAGGCTGAGATAGATAGACTTTTAATCAGTAAGAGAATCAAAAGGTATGGCCTAAAAGGCAGGAAAATAGAGTCAATTATCAAATCAGTCAGGATCACACTGAATGGTGGATCAGATTGATGGACTGACTGGCACTCTTCTGCTCCTCTGCTTCATAATCTTATGGTCTTTTTGTATAATTATGGATTTTAGGCTTGTAATACCCGTTGTTCAATACAATATTCATGTTGCACCAAAGCCTGAAGTTCCTCTACTGGTGAGCCATCCATCAAGTGTAAGAGAAAGTGGAATTGTGGCTAGCCTCCAGTCTGGCTATTCTAACTAACAGTCCAGGTTGATTTGTCCCAGAGGATTACCCCACATCTGGTACAGCTTATTTCCACAGAGTGCCACCTTCTTCAATAATCCATCTAGAATGTGAGCATATTAGTCTCTTATGTTTCCAACATAACAACAGTAATTGCACCGACAGTGACACTTCACTAATTGGAGATTGTACTTTATTATACAAAGTTTTCTTCAAATAAAAAAGGTACATTAGTAATGAATGCTGTAAATCTGAGTTCAAAACAGAAAGTGCTGGAAATGTTCAGCAGGTCAGGCATTAGGCATACAGAGAGAAGCAAAGTTAAGATTTCAGCTCTGTCAGTCTTGAAGACCAGACTTCTTTCTCTCTCTGCAAATGCTACCAAACCTGCTCAGTGGTTTTACATTTCTTTTGCTTCACCTAAATAGTGACTGAAACATGAATCTCAATAACTCAACACCCATATGTATACTCTAAGCAGGTTAACCTGCCTTACAGATCAAATGTCAGACAACCCAATGAAAGGAACCAGATTACCGAATAAAACAGTTTATCAAAGTGTGTGTAAGATATTATAATTCAATTGTAAAGCAGTAACTCAACTGAGTAATTTACACAGTGTTATCAGCCACAAGCTTGAAGTTAAAGTAGCTTGTTTTTATCTGTGACGAGAAATAGGATTATACCCTTAAATTGCCAGGCAGATGATCAGTAGTTCTTACCAGCCTATTTGCTACATTGATAACTTGCCTGAACATTTCAGGCTGCAACATTTCAGTTATATTACAAAGGATATTTCTCAGTAAAATTATGAATTTAGGATACAGGACATAACAATAATACAAACTTTATTTAAAAGGCAATGTATATATGTCATTTAATGCCACTACCACTTTACAAATAATCCAACGGCAATTTATGCATTATTTTGCAAAACAGCTCACCAAGCATTAAATGTTCCACTACATATGTAATTTTAACTCTATACATAAGATTCAACAGTTGGCTAAAATACATACTTTAGTGATCTCATCTTTTATTCAAGATATAAGTTTGATAAATACATGTTTTTGTTTTAGTTTAGACTGAACTTCTGAATCATTAAAATGAGATGTGATGGATTACTTATGGATATTCTCTTTTAACATGTCATAGAATTCTTTAACCAAGCTTAACATTTCTTGGCAAAATATACATACAACAGGATATAAAAGTATACATCATACATCTCGCGCTATGCAGGCACACATCTGTAATAAATCAGGTAAGTCTCCAGTAGTTAGTTGGATTTCAAAAAAATTTCACATTTGAAACAAATTCAACATAAATCAAGACTTCCGTCTTGGTTCATTAAAGCAAGTGATACTGCTCATTTGGCACTAGCCACAGCCCCGATGAAAAATAAAAGTTACTGAGCCCTGCTATGTTGGACTCTCAGGCTAGAAGATCGTGATGATCTGACTCATTACTAACTGCACTGCCTGAAACCTGCACAGTCCTTCCATTCCTTCCTAATTTCCACAATGGACTTTGTGTTACTAACTAGTATAATTACACTAGGAAGATTAAATATGTCATATCATAAACAGTACGGCTCCCTTTTCGGAGAAAAGGCTAGAGGCCGTCCAGAGAAGGTTCATAAGGTTGTTCACGGCCATGGGCAGCCTCAAGGTTGGGCCATTAAATACATTCAAGGCTAAGACAAACCGATTTTTAACCACTGAATGGCAGAGGTAACTCAATGTGCTGAACACCCTCCTTCTGCTCCTAATTTTGACAGTCTCACAACATTTTTATAGATTATTACCTGGCATCTGCACTGCCTGGTGTCAACTCTGGAAGTTCTCTAAAAATGAAAATTCAACTATAAGGAAGCCTTTGACAATTTCATTTTCACTGCCTCTGGTGGTATCAGGTGTTAACCAGACATTGAAAATGTCACTACAGTTTGCCAAAATATCTTATAATTGGTTAAGGAATTATATTAACATTTTAAAAAGTCATAAATTGTTCAACGGGAAGAAGCAAGATCATTTTACCGCAGTAGTAGGCAGCAATGTAAGCCCTGTTAGGAAGAACAAAGATGTAGACTAATATTTAAATGGGGAAAGGCTTCAGAAATCTGAAGCACGAAGGGACTTGGGGACTCTCTTAAGGTTAGCATGCAGGTTCAGTTGGCAGTTAGGAAGGCAAATATAATGTTATCATTTGTTTTAAGAGGGCTAGCATATAACAGCAGAGGTGCGCTGTTGAGGTTGAACGTGAACCTAAATGAGTCATTGCTGTACAGCACCATCATAGACTCAAAGGCTCAAGTGTATTGCAACCTTTTGTACTGCAGCCACTCAGTGGTTCTAACTATTTTAGCCATTTACTCATGCAGCAAAACATGAACACTAGACACATTACTCACTGAAGTTTGGTAAAGGCTGCCATTATATAAGTGCTCTGCTGCCAGATCATATATCACTGCAGAAAATGCATTTGTGAGTTTATAAAATTATTCATGCAGAATAAGGATGATGTTCAAACAAAAATTCCATCTACTGTGATGTAAAGTCATTGACCTTTGACATTTGACATTAATTTGCTCTCCAAAGATGTTGAATGTACCAAACATTTTCTGTTTTCATTCCAAATTATCAGCACGCAAAGTAGTTTAGCTTTGTTCTTTCAACATTTTCTGCCTGAAGAAAATAGACTGTTAAAACGAACAACTTGACTAAACAAATAGTGTTAAAAGCAACTTGTCCAATCTGCATCAAATGAAACCGATAAGGTACAATTATTAACGACAGCATGGAGTATGCTTCTCTGCCTCTTTCACCTGAAGGCGTTACTCACTGATTGCATACTCTTTTAACACTGGATAGATTTTGTTTTCCAATGAACATGTCTTCCAGAGGCAGTGCTTTAAAACAACACAGTCAGTACAAATTTAGATGCAAAATGACAAACTGACCTCTGTATGAAATTCCATTGAAATTTAGCTGCTCAAACAAATCCATAAAATAATGAATCACTCTGTGATACACTCAGGGATTTACATAGTAAACATTTTCATTTTAACAGCTGTGCATTTAAATAGCAAATAAATCCCATGAAATAAATTTACAGGAAAGGAACTATTCCAGGAATAAAAAGCATTGGAGTAATTGTCTAAAAGGAAAGGTAATGACAATTACTTTGAATCCTGGACCGGAAAATAGCTTAAGCAAATGGGAAGACTATGCTGACAAAGGGAGGCTCAGGCGATTATAATAGTCAAGCCTCATTCACATGCTATTGTTTGACTTTTGAAACTTCGAGATGGCAAAGATATGGGAGTGGAGTGATGGAAAGTCAAACATGCCATTGTACCAAATTACCAAGATAACAGAAATTCCAGGTTGTCCTAAGTTGGATGGGAAGGGGTTGGTGAGGAGAAGGGGTTTATGGAGGGAATTCCAGAACTTAGGGCATTGATGCTGAGGATGTGGCTGGTGACCAATGGTGGGGCATGTTAAGTCTAGGATCTTCAGAACACCGGGATTAAAGTAGTGCAGATATTTTAGCAAGTGCGAGGGGCTGTATTTTATATTCCTACATATGCACTGCTAGATATTGTTTTCAGGCATCAAATCAAAGGTTGGAGTTAGCTTCATATTTGAAGACGTGTCTTAAATATTTTTCTCATTAACATGCATATTTATTAGATGCATCACAAGCCATATGTTTAAGACATATATTTGTAAAGACATGTAAGCGATCTCCACAAGTTAATAGGTTGGATGAATAATTCATGAAAGTTTGTCGTTTTCAATTCTGCAGATAAACATGTAATCAAAATAATATTGTAAAATTATGTAAAAAGAGTACACTTCACTTCAGCTGCAGGTTCTTCAAGCATTTCCCTAACCTTTTTTTATTCATTCAGGGTGAGGCGTTGCTGGTTAGGCCAGCATTTGTTACCCATCCCTTATTACCTGGGGCAGTTAAGAGTCCACCACATTGCTGTAGATCTGGAGTCGCATGTTGGCCAGACCAGGTCAGAATGGCAGTTTGCTTTCCTAAATGGGCTTTTTTTTTCTGACAATCAGCAATGAATTCATGTCATCATTCTACTCTCAATTCCAGGCTTTTTTTTTTACTGAATGCAAATTCCACCATCTGCCATGGCAAGATTCAAACTCAGGTCCCCAGGACATTATCTGGGTTTCTGGTTTTAGAGCCCAGCCTCCCCCAGTCAGAATCAGTCAGTTACAATAATACATTATCAATTTCATCACTGAACTGGGCCAAAATGAAGATACTTAAAGGTTTAAAAACAGAACATGAATGAGTCGGTTTGTCAGAAAGTGACGAATATAAATTTTGAGTTCACATTTTAAAGAAACCTGACCGCCCAAGCTTCTCCTAGCAATGACCACCCAGTAGGGGAGAAAAACGCACTCTTTGAGAGTCATTCTTATGAACTGCTCAACTGGTCACCATCCCAGCCTGCTACAAAAACGGATACAGTCCCTTCATACACGTTAACATAGTGTGAAAGGCAATTAAAAGAAGTCCATAGGGTTCAGTAGGAGGAATCAACCTACGCACTCAATCTTTGTCAAACTGCTCCTGAGTAAACAAGCAGTTTAGGTCATTCAAAAGCCACCCACAACCATGTATCTCTTATCAAACTGAGCCACATAAATATACAATACATTGGAGTTATTTGAAGAGTAACACCTCACATTTATCAAGCAGTTTAATCTACCAACTGTCTTCCTGCATATAAATGCTTTATTTTTCTGTTCTTTCTACTTTCATATTATCTTTAAGTTTCACAATCTTGCACTTTAGCTAAGTGGCCTAGCAATAAGCAGAGGGTCAAGCATCTAGTTCTATTTAACTCAAAATTTCCACCCGCAGTTTTCCGGGCAGGTTGGTGGTGACATACTTTCACGGATAGATGGCTGGTTGGCTGGCAACGTTCTCTGTAAGCTGCACACGTGCACAGCCGCTCCAAGGTTCATGAATGGTGATCGGTGAGCTGTTGCTGTTCATCACATTGATTTGTAATTCCGCAAGTCAGAGCCATGCATGGATCTGTACAGAAGAAAATTAGGGGGAATGCCACTGGCTGGTAGAAAACAGGAAACATGCAAA
Source organism: Ginglymostoma cirratum (assembly GCA_024137785.1). Lineage (NCBI taxonomy): Eukaryota > Metazoa > Chordata > Chondrichthyes > Orectolobiformes > Ginglymostomatidae > Ginglymostoma > Ginglymostoma cirratum. The sequence continues at coordinate 11,785,129 of JAHRHZ010000039.1, forward strand.
AATGGATCTTTCTTTTTCTGATTCACAGGATGGGACAAGCGCACCCCCACAATGATCTGTTCCGGGGCTTGCAGCTATTTTTAACAATTTATATCACTGATTTAGATGAGGGTAGAGACACTTTTACAGTGTAGTGGTGTTGTCCCTACTTGTAAGCGAGAAGGTCCAGGTTCAAGTGCCACCTGCTCCAGAGGTGTGTAGTAACATCTCTGAACAGTCAATTGGAAAATGGATTAGAAAAGATGAGGGTAGCAAACCATTCACTTTAGCAGGAAGAATGTAAAAATTATTACTTGAATTGAGAATTACAGCAGATTTCCAAGGAATGGAGGGAACTAGTAGTTCTGACAAACGCGTCACAAAATGCTAGTATGCAGGTGCGACAAATTATTAAGGTCAGTGGAATGCGGTTCTTTACTACCACAGGAATTGAACATAAATGTAAGGATGTTATGGTTCTGTTATACAGGGCATTGGTGAGACCTCATTTCACATAGCATGTGCGGTTTTGGCCTCTTTTATTTAACAAAGAGTGCAAATGTATTGGACGCATTGCAGGTAGTTTACTAGATTAATACCTGGAAACAGCAGGTTGCCTTATAAGGAAAAACTCGGCAGAAGGGGCTCGTTTCACTGGAGTTTAGAAGAGCATAGAGCGACTTAAATGAAGTATGTAAGAACCCAAACTATCTGAAACATGGATATTAGAGGCTGGTTCCTCTTGTGGATGAGTGCAAAACCCGAAGCGGCGCTTAAAAATTAAGGGCCGTTTTGGGAGAGTTGAGAACGTTGGTGGACTCTCAGAAGGGCTATGGGCTGGGGCTATTTTCCCTGGAGTGTCAGAAGTTGGAGGGTGACCTTATAGAAGTTTAAAAAATCATTAGGAGCACAGATAGGGTGAATATCCAATCTTTTCCCCAGGTTGGGAGAGTCCAAACCTAGAGGCTATTGGTTTAAGGTGAGGGGGGAAAGATTTAAAAGGGACCTAAGGGGCAATTTTTTCACACAGAAGATAGTGCGTATGTGGAACGAGCTGCCAGAGGAAGTGCTGGAGGCCGGTACAATTACAACATTTAAAAGGCATCTGGATGTGCATATGAATAGGAAGGGTTTAGAGGGATATGGACCAAATGCTGGCAAATGGGACGAGATTTATTTAGGATATCTGGTCGGCATGGACAAGTTTGACCAAAGGGTCTGTTTCTATGCTGTACAGCTCTATGACTATAGCTCTATAAGAAAACAGAAACAGTGCATTTAAATATTTCAAAGGCAGAGTTCAATAAAATGTGGAATTCAAAACAAAAACAGATTAGCCATGATCTTTTTGGGCATTACCCAAAACATTGACTTCTCCTTTCCTCCAGATGCTGCCTGGCTTGCTATGTTCTTCCAGCCTCCTGTTTGCCTACCTTGATTCCAACATTGGCAGTTTTTTTTTTGTCTCAGCCATGATCTTATTGAAGGACGGAGCAGGCCTGCGAGGCCAAATGGCATACTTCTGCTCCTAATTTGTACATTCATATGCTGATTAAGTGAAAAACAGTTTGCATCTTTTGCATGTTGCAAAGAACTAAAACCTTAATTCCTAAACCCTGTAAAAATGTGGATAATCTTGTATTCAACTAATAAAAAGTGTATCTTATTGTGACATGCATGGAAGAATGGTCAATGAAAAGTAATTTTCAGAGGCAGTTGAAATGTATAATTTAAGTGCGATTAGAAAACAGAATTGCACAAAAAATCAAAATAGTCAATGGAAGAAAAATAAATAATTGTGAAGGAAAGGCAAGTGCATTTCCAGGATCACTCCCTAGAATCTATAACATGATACATACAGACTAAAATCTAAGGACAGGAAAAGGTTTTTGTCCTGGTTTCAATTAAAATTTACATGGGACTCCTAACAACAATTACTACCAAAGAAAAATCAGTTTTCCAAGTTAGGAGAAACCTTTTCCAAATATAGTTATAATGCCTCTGACTCAGAAAACAACCCAGTTGTGGACTTGCAGAAATCTAAATAGATGGGCCATATGCTACCCACCATCACAAAACATACAACCATCTTCCAGAAATCACAGCAGGGCAAGTTTTTTGTAAAATGTTGGAAGGAAAAAGTCAATTGTGGTGACCTTGCAATGTGGTTGGAAATATTTATGTAGACTCGGGTCACCCTGCATCTCTGCGAATTGCAGTCACATAAATAAATCCACATCTGTTTGGAGCATACTGTTCAGGCATTGAAAACAACAAATGCTGGAGATCACAGTGGGTCAGACAGCATCCATGGAGAGACAGCAAGCTGATATTTCGAATCTAGATGACTCAGAGCTGAAGTGACGTGTGGAAGGGACAGCATTTATGCTACAGTTTGGAGTTGGGGGCTGGTAGTGAGTGCAGGCTGCTGATGGAGAACAGATGTTGATAGTTCAGATTAAGCGATCGGAACATGAGAATGGCAGAACAATGGTGTGTCTCCTGCCACACTTCAAAGGACAGAGAGTTCCCATTGGGACGGGGTGAGGGGAGAGAGGACATGATAACAGGCTAAAAAAAGGGAAGAAATAGGAGTTGGTTCGTAATTTAAAGGTGTTGAACTGCATACGCCCTTTCTACAGCACCTTCCCAAGTAATCGCAGAAGGTGCAACACCTGTCCTTTCACCTCCTCCCTGCTCACCATCCAAGGGCCTAAACAGTCTTTCTAGGTGAAGCAGCACTTCATTTGTACATCCTTCAATCTTGTGTACTGTATTCACTGCACCCAAAGTGATCTTCTCTACATTGGAGAAACCAAAGACAGATTGGGTGGCCACTTTGCAGGACACCTTCGGTCTGTGTGCAAGCAGGAACACGGCCTTCCCGTAGCTAGTCATTTTAATGCAGCAGCCTGCTCACATGCCCACGTGTCTGTCCTCAGTGTAAACTGGAGGAAAATCATCTCATCATCAGACTAAGCACTTTACACCCTTATGGACTTAAAGTTCCAACACTTTTAAATTATGAACCAGCTCCTATTTCTTCCCTTTCTTTTAGCTTGTTACCATGTCCTCTCTCCCAACCCCCATCCTAGTGGGGATTGTGTGACCTCTCAATTCTGGCAGTTAGACACACCAATTTTCTGCCATTCTCACATTCTGATCAATTAATCTGAATTATCAACATCCTTTTTCCCCATCAGTACCCTGCACCCACTATCGCCTACCACAACAAACTACAGCATAACCGCTGTCCCCTCCACACTTCGCTTAAGCTCTGATAAAGAGTCATCTTGACTTGAAACGTTAGTTTGTTCTCTTTCCATGGATCCTGTACGACACGCTGTGAACTCCAGCATTTGTTGTTTTCAGTAAAGATTCCCGCATCTGCACTAATTTGTTCCTACATTTCATTTAATCCACTGCCACATCTCTTCAAGGAATGCCTAACCTGAAGTTTTGCTCTTCCCTACAACAGGAATTCCAGTTGACTCTTTCACCATGTACATCTTCGTTGCTCTCCATTTCACTGCTGGTGTTCGACAAGGTGTTTGCCAAAACTAATTTCCACAGCTATGTTTCCTTTCTCAGTGACTGCCAATGACTCAGACCCCCCCGGCATGGGTGACCACTTTGCGGAACACCTCAGGTCTGTGCGCAAGCAGGACCCTGACCTTCCCGTAGCTGATTATTTTAACACAGCGTCTTGCTCACATGCCCACGTCTGTCTTCGGCATGCTGCAGTGTTCCAGTGAATCACACACAAACCGGAGGAACATCTCATCGGACTAGGCACTTTATAGTCTTCTGGACTTAATATTGAGTTCAACACCTTTAAAGTGTGAACCAGCTCCTTTTTATTTCCCTTTCTTTCAGCTTGTTATCATGGCCTCTCTCTCCTCACCCCATTCCAGTGGGAACTCTCTGTACTTTCAAGTCTGGGAGAAGACACACCATTGTTCTACCATTCTCACATTCCGATCGCTTAATCTGAACAATCAACATCTTTTCTCCATCAGCACCCTGCACCCACTATCGCCTCCCCACCAGCATAAAGGCTGACCCTCCACACTTCACTTCAGCTTTGATGAAGAGATATCTAGACTCTAAATGTTAGCTTGGTCTCTCTCCATGGGTGCTGTCTGACCTGCTGTGATCTCCAACATTTGTTGTTTTCAGTAGAGATTCCAGCATCTGCACTAATTTGTTCCGACAGGTCAGGCATTGTTCATGTGGCCTTGAGTACCTTGAGGTCCAAAAATGACGTGGGATTTATAAAGAAAACAGTTGGTTAATAAAAGTAATATTCACTACAGAAATATTTTAACAATACTATATCCAGTCGATCAAAGTATGACAATAGTTGACTAGTTCATTGCAAATGGCTGCCTTCAAAGTTGATTGAGTGCAATCGTGAATGCTATTTTGTGAATCCAAGATTGTCATTATGAGTAGCAGATGGCAAGTGTACTCAGTTATTTAAGTGGCTCTAGAACCACCTATACTCTATTCATATAAGCTCCCATTTTAGCATATGTTTTCTAACTATAATTAACTTCCTAATATCCATTTTGCTGAAATATATAACTGGTTACTTTCAATTCACATCACTAATTTATGCATAAAAGATCTTCAAATCGAACGACTAAGAAATTGCAAATGCATGCATTGCAATTTTAAACTAAAATTACATTATACCTTTATTATTGCTCATTGCAACCATCAATATGCTGCTTAAAACTAATTGCTAATCACATTTAATTTGAAAGTCCTCTGTGATAACAGAGCAAAGTATGAGCAAGGTATGTAAATTTTCTATCACACGTACTGCAGTCCAGATAAGTGTACTCAAAGTTGCTAAAGTAGGTGAGGTATAATTGCAGAGGAATTGGCCACAATCTTCCAATCCTCCTTTGACACAAGGGTGAAGACAGAGCTCTACAGATTTGCAGACATTGCTCCCTTATTCAAAAAAGGGAGGGCGACCCCAGAGACCATAGGTTAATCAATTTAATATCGCTGATGGGAAACCTTTAGAAACAACGATAGAACATAGAACAGTACAGCACAGGTATAGGCCCTTTGTGCCACCATGCCTGTGTCAACAACAATGCCTTCTAAACTCGTCTGCACGTGGTCCGTATCCCTCTATTCCTGGCTGCTCATGTGCCTGTCTAAATACCTCTTGAATTTGCTATTGTATCTGCTTCTACTACCTCCCCTGGCAGCATGCTCCAGGCACCTGTGACCCTCTGCATTTAAAACTTGCCTTGCGCATCTCCTTTAAACATTCCCCCTCCCATCTTAAACCAAGGCCCAATACCTGACATTTCCACCCTGGGAAAAAGACTCTGGCTATCCACCTTATCCATAATTTTCGTAATTTTATTTACTTCTATCAGCCCTCCGACTCTCGAGTGAAAACAATCTGAGTTGTCCAACCTCTCCTTATAGCTAATACACCCCAATCCAGGCAACATCACAGTAAATCTCTTTTGCACCCTCTCCAAAGCCTCCACATACTTCCTTCGTGTGGCAATCAGAACTGCACACAATACTTGAAATATGGCCTAACTAAAGTTTTATACAATTGCAACATGACCTGGCAACTTTTAGACTCAATGCCCCAACCAACAAAAGAAAGCATGCCATACACCTTCACTTAATCCATTTGTGTAGTAACTTTCAGGGAGCTATGGACTTGCACCCAAAGATCCCTCTGTATATCAATGTTCCTGAGGATTCTCCTATTTATTGCATACTTTCTTCTTGCTTTGGACCTCCCAAAATGCATCACCTCACACTTGGCTGGATTGAACTCCATCCGCCATTTGTCTGACCAATTTCTAACTGAACTATATCCTGCTGCATCCTTTGAAACCTTCCTCACTATCCACGACCCCATCAATTTTCACGTCACCTGCAAACTTACTAATCAGACCACCTACATTTTCATCCAAATTATTTATATATATTACAAACAACAGAGGTCCTAATACTATGCTTGCAGAACATCACTTATCACAGGCTTTAAGTCAGAAAAATACCTTTCCACAACTACCCTCTGTCTTCTATGACCGATCCAATATTGTAATTCAACTTAGCAACTCACAGTGAATCCCAGATGACCTAATCTTCTGGACCAGCCTACCATAATGGACCTTGTCAAATGCTTTAATAAAGTCCATGTAAACAGCATCCACTGCCCTACCATCATCAATCATCTTTGTCACTTCCTTGAAAAACTCACTCAAATTTGTGAAACAAGACCTTCTCTACAGGAAGTTGTGCTAACCATCCGTAATTAATCCATTTTGCTGACTGTCCCTAATAAATCCATGATCTGGGAGAAAATTAGTTAGTTATACAAACATGAACTAACAGACAGTAAGCCTGGACTTGTGAAGGGGAAATCATGCTTGAATGATGTGATCAGGATTTTTGATGAAGTAACAGAGAGAATGAATGATAACAGCGAGGTTGTTAAAATGTTGCAAAGATTTTTAAAAGGAATTTGATGAAGTAAAACATTTGTTAATAAAATTAAAGCTCATGCAATAAACGGGGAAGAAGCAAGAAATAAAAAATAGCTATGGAATGGAAAACAGATTTGTACACTAGGGCTGGTTTTCTGACTCAAGGATATATTGCACACATCAGTGCTCCCCAGGGTTCAGAACTAGGGCCGTTGTTGTCTTTGGTATACGTTCATAATTTGGATTTGACAGTTCAGGGCACAATTTTGAAATGTGCATTTCGCACAATGCTTGCAAACATTAACAGTTAGGAAGATAAAATAGGCATCGGTAGGCCGAGTGAATGAGTGGACACGTGACATGTCAAATTCCGTGCAAAAAAGTGCAAGCTGAGCCAGTCCTGAATTTTACCAAAAATCAGCCAGATGTCAATTTCAGGGAGTTTCATGGAGGGTTTCCCTCAGTGAACTCCAGCAAGTTCTCTCATGTAATTTTCTTCTTTCACCTTCTTATGTATGCACCATGCAACTGTCGTTGTGCTGCCATATGCTTATCAGCAGAAGAACTAACCAATGTCAGGACCTGAGATTTCTGCAGCCAGCACCATATTGAGAGCTCAGCTACAGACCTGGTCGATTGCTGGCAGCTATGAATAGCTCTTCACAGTGTAGCAATGGGAGTGAAAAGAAGAAGAACAGCTTTCGAGAGTATGTAAGTGGAATAGCTGACCTCTCTTTGGGAACAGGAACTCACCTTCGTAAATGCATTGCCATTCTATACCACCTGTCTGATTGACATTGGAATGTCAACTTTAAGAATCAAACTACAAAGGCAAACTGTCTTTGTGCTATAGTGCTATACCATGTAAAATCTATAACTGAGGGAGTCCCACATTTTCCTAAAGCCCATGCAACATCCTGGTAAACCTAGTCTGTACCCTCTCCAAAGCCTCCACTGAACTGTGCCCAGAACTGTATGCAATATTCCTAATGTGGCCTAACTAAAGTTCTATACAGCTGCAACATGGTTTACCGATTTTTACACACTATGCCCCAATTGATGAAGGCAAGTATGCTATATGCCTTCTTGACCATCTTATTCACTTGTGTTGCCACTTTCAGAGAACTGTGGACCTCGATGCCTAGATCATTCTGTATGCTATCTAAGAGTTCTGTCATTTACTGTATACTTCCCTCCTGTATTAGACTTTCCAAAATGCATCACCTCACATTTGAGCATCTGCTATTTGTCCATCCAAGTCTCCAAATTAGCTATATCCTCCGGTATTCTCCTCACTATCTGCAGCTCGCCCAGTCTTCACAGAGGCTTTTAGTTTAGAAAGGTGTTATGTGTCTGTGCAGACTTGGTGGGCCGAAAGACCTGTTCCTATGCTGTACTTCTTTTGTTCTTTAATTCTGCTTCATTGAGATTGCTATTATCAATGTGTAATGACCAATGACATTGGCTATGGCGAGGAAATCCATCCCAAATAGTAGGTCACTGCATATGTTTCACATACAGGATCCTATTACAAAAAATCCTTAACCTGTGTTGTGCATGTATTTGATGAAATTGCTTTTTGAAGGGCTTCATGACACTTGCAAGTAGAATGTGTATTCTCAGACAGCCAAAACTATGTTTCATTTCCATTCTGCATTTGCAGTTCTGATGAGGAGGGGAGGCAACATAGGTTACACTTTGCAGAATGTGTCGCAGGCTCCCTCTGGTAATCTAGGGGACTCGATAACTCTTCATGTTCTTTTCTTCTTTGCATTTCTTTTGGTCCCATCAACTCTGAGCTTCCACATATTCCCAATCTACTCTTTCATTGAAATCTTCATCTTCCAACATTATGCTCTGAGCCCTGGGCCTACAGTCTCGCCATCCCACTGTTCCACCACAACCCCATTCCCACTGAAGCAAAGTGACCTCAAATGATCTTCCAAAAATAACCCATGCTCTACAATGCACTATTGTCTCCCATCTTTATATACTGCGTTGCCGTCTGTCTCAATTATTGTCTCCTCTGCAATATCAATATGCTGCCTCCAATCCCCACAGCAACAGACTTCCCCAAACTCCCCGCCATAGCGGTAACTCAATGAACTCCTGACCTTCAATGAATATAACCTCCAGGGCTGACAATGATCCATTCCTTGACAGTCTTGATTGATGAGTGAGAAGACCCCTGAACAATTTTTGCGTAGCTCTCCAACTGACTTATCACTAATCCGAACTTGTCGGACTGGAACTGTAGAACTGATCATTCCCCAGTGTGTTTTGATACAAAACCCATGAATGTGACCAGCCCAAGTGGCTAAATGATCACATCCCAAGTCCCTGGAGTGAGATCAGATGACGCCCTTGACCAACTGTGCCAGAATCCCCTGAATGGCCACTGTCCCCATTGACTTGACCAAGGATTACTCCTCTTAGGCTTTGAGACATGGCCATTTATTGAAGCACATTAAGTGTGCCGTCACATAAGTGGCTGGTTTGTGCAAGTGTGACATTAATGTAGCATGGTGACATACAGCAATTAGCTCACCCCCTTGACTATTCACTGTTGGCTTTGTGTCTGTGTTAAAAGGGAAGGCATGGCAAGACAGAACTATTGAGGGTCTGCAAGTTCTAAATGAGGCAGCAAGGTGAAAAATGCAAGGCAAATGAAGGCAGAGATGCTGTGAGCATCCAAGTAGGTGCAAAGTGAGTAAAAGTAAGGATAAAGTTGGCATAGTCCTAGTGGACCACAGGGTTGCTCTCTCATTACAGAGAGACGACTTATGGTGGTTTAACACGTTTCAGGCCAGGGAGAGATTAAGAACGAGAGCCCTTCATGGTAACTTCAGTCAGCACAAGAATTGAACCAATGCTGTTGGTATCAATCTGCATTGTAAATCAGTCATCATGCCAACTATGCCAATCAACCTCCAAAGTGAGTAAGCACTCAGAAAACAACGAAGAGTTTTGAGTTGCATCCTGCTCCGATGAAAGAAATAGGTGTCTGTCCCCATGTGCAAAGAAGCCTGGCAGCAGCATTATTATGCAAAGTATCAGTGCACTCTAAAGTGCAGAATTAGTGGAGAAACGTATTCTAAGTGAGTCAGAGATATGCCATGATGATGTGATGTGGCTAATGAATGTCCAACACCAACCTCCAGTATACAGGCAGTCACTGTTCACGAAGCATGCCGAGGTGCTGGGAACTGTTGGTCAAATAGAAGGCCCAGAGGAATAAGCGGCTAACTACTGCCACCAGGAAACAACAAGTTACTGCAGATGCTGGAATCTGTACTGAAAACACTTTATGCTGGAAATCACAGGGCATCAGGCAACATCCATGGAGACAGAGCAAGCTAACATTTCGAATCCAGATTTCCAGCATTTTTTGTTTTTAGTACCACCAAATGTCCACTCTGATCGTCAGGTTGGGAATTATTGTCTTAGATTCTCTCTGCCACATGGAAGGATAGCAAATTACGCATAAATTAGGAGAAAATGAAATGCAAATTCATCTAAATTGGCCTCTCCCTGCTCACTTGCGAAATTCTCAGTTTGCCGTTCAAATCTTGGGTGGAAGATCAGACTCTTCATTTTTCCAAACTTGCTATATCTTCCCAATTGACTCAATTGCCCACATTAGTCAGGCGCCGTTTGAATTCTGCCCATACTGAAGAACAAGTTAAAAGGTATCATTTTAAAGAGGACACATGAACAAAAAGATCTGAGGTGCGTACGCATAAATCTTTATAAGTGGCAGAGGTGGCTAACTAAACAGTTAATAAAGCACAGATAGAGTATGAAAACTCACAAGTTATGCTAAAATTATGTAAAATCATTGTACATCAATTATTAGAGGGCACAGATTTAAAACAATGGGCAAAATATTCAGATGTCATGAAAAAGTATTTTATACAAGTGGCATGGGTTTGGAATATACTGCCCGAGAAGTTGATGGATAATGACTCAACTGCAGTCTTTGAAAGGAAAATAGAAAGAGATTATGAAGGAAATCACGAAGGAGATCACACTGAAGAGATAAAGGTTGGTCAGACTAATTGGCATACTGTCCTAAAGAGTTACGAACATTCATGGGATCAAATGGTCTTTTTCTGTGCCATGCCATAGTAACTGAATTCACAGTACAAATCCAATTGACAATTTATTTCAAACCAGACCCATGAACTGACTACTCCAGGCATCTGTGATCAAACATGAGGCCACCAAATTTAATAATAAATATATATCATTTGCAGTGCATTTTTAATTCATTAGTAGGCCTTCCTTAACGTAATTGATGAGTAGTTCATGGAAGTGCAGTTTCTGACATGTATTGCAGTCTAGCTATGGTTTAAATTTTACACTTGTTCATGAATTACATTAATGTCAAATAAATATACCAAAGCATGTCTAAAGTCATAGCCATATTCAGTTCTGGTCACACGTACCTGAAATAGTCACACATGCCCGAAATGGTTTGGGAGCCCACTTTTACAAACAATGGAGAATACAATCATGGTAAATATCAAACAGATCTAGTGGCGACCCACCCAATCAACCAATACAATGCTCAGGCATTTATTTGAGACATTTTTCCCAATTGGAGCCAGTTCCCTATTATTAGTGGTTGTGACTTTGTGCAGTCAACTGGTATGGAATTGCCTGAGCTAATTGTACTTAGCTGTAAATACAAACCAAAATCGCAAAAACTTCATCCACAATCGCATGATATGGCAGACCTCACTGGGAGAATAGACTCAACAAACAAGCAAAAAACGATTATAGCACACAGGACAGCTATTTGACCCATTCTATTTGTGCGAACTCCCTGAGACTAACCCAGCAAGTCCCACTCCCCCACCCTTTCATTCTCGTCCTGCGTGTGTTTTCTACTTCAGGTGCTTATCCAATCCCTATGAAAGCTATATTTGTATCTGCCTCCACCTAATCAGATAGCGCGTTCCATATTCTAACCAATTGCTATGTAAAAAGGTTTTTGCTTGTATTATCGCTGAAATGGTTCATTTGTCAATCACCTCAAATCAATGTCCTCTGATTCTCGATCTTATATAAGTTTCTATCTGCATTGTCTACATCTCTTATGATTTAACGTCAAATCTTCCCTGAACCTTCTCTTTTCCAAGCCTCTTTAATCAATCCATGTAACAGAAATACCTCATTCCAGACGTCATTCCAGACATCAATCTTCACTCTACCTTCTCTAAGGCTGCAACATCATTCCTAAAATGCTGTGCCCAGGGTTGTATATAATACTGCGATTAAAGCTAAAGCAGTTTCAATAAGATTAATCCTTGATTTTGTACTCTAAATGTCTAAAATGTCAAGGGTTCCATAAGTTTTTTTTAACAACTGTCTCAACCTGCTTTACATTATTCAATAATCATTGCATGTATATCAACTTTAATCGTACACCTTTAGAATTGGGACTTTCATATTACATCTCCTTACTTTTCCTCTCCAAATACATCCTTTCACACTTCTATGCATTAAATTCCATTTGCCATGTGGCCACCCATGCCACCATGCTATTTCCTCTTGACTGTCTCTGACAAAACCATGCTGGCCAATACTTTCTTGCTTCATTCGCCATGTCAATGTTTCACCCAAATGTTCAATTCACTAATCATTAATTACACTCTTCTCATGTAGTATAAACTGGTACTTCCTTTGAAACGTGACATTCTAGCATCTGTCCTCATGAGTGCATGATAAAAAGACCGTAAGACGTGGATGCGTCATCGGTCCATTGAATCTGGTCTGTCATTCAACGAGCACATGGATGATCTGATAACCCCCAACTTCACTTTCCTACTGTATCTCCATAATCTTTGATAACCTTACTGATCAAAAATCTATCTCAGCTTCTAATGCACTGAATGACCCAGCCTTGACAAGCCTCTGCAGTAAAGAAGTTCATATTCATTACATTCAGAGAAGACATTTCTCATTTGTCTTTTTCTAAAATTATGCTGTCTAATACGAGAATCTCTCACGAGGGAGAAAAAACCCTCTCTGCATCTATCCTACCAAGCCCCCTAAGTATCATATATGTTTCAATAAGTTTTCCTGTCATTCTCCTAAATTCCAATGAGTACAAGCCCATATATGCCTTAACCTCTCCTCCTAAGAAAATCTCTCCATACCCAGAATCAACCTAGTGAACTTCGCAGGACTGACTCTAATGCCGGTATATCTTTCCCCAGATAATGGACCCAAAACTGTTTATAGCATTCCAGCCATAATCTGATTAGTGCCTTATGCAGTTTGAGCAAAACTTCCCTACTTTTATACTCCATTCCCTTTGAAATAAAGGCCAACATTCCCTTTGCCTTCCCTGTTGCCTAATGAATTTTAATATTAGCATTTTGAGATTAATGGATGAGGTCTCCAAATACAGTGTTCTGTAGTTTTCTACATGTAAATACTATTTAGCGCCTCTATTCTTTCTGCCAAAATGCGTAACTTCACATCTTTCACATAAAATTGAAGACCATAAGAAACAGGATCAGTAGAAGACCATTTGGCCCCTTGAGCCTCTTCTGCTATTCAACAGAATTACAGCTGATCCAACATTCCTCAGGTCCACTTTCCTAACCTTTCCATATAACCCTTAATTCCCCAACAGATCAAGAATTTATCTCGGCCTTAAATATACACAAGGACTCTGCTTCCACAACTCTCTGTGGCAAGGAGTTCCAAAAACTCTCAATTCTCAGAGGAGAAATTGTTTCCCACTTCAGTCTTAAATTGGCACTGATTTATTCTGAGACTATGCCCTCTGATTCTAAACCCTCCCATGAAGGGAAATATTCTCTCAGTATTTACCCTCTCAAGCTCCTTAAGAATTCTGTGTCTCAATGCGATCACCTTTCACTCTTCTAAATTACAATGAGTAGAGGCCCGACCTGTTTAACCTTTGTTCATAAGACAATCCCGCAGTACCAGGGATCAACCTATTAAACTTTGTCTGAACTGCCTCCAATGAAATGATATCTTTCCTTAAATCAGGACCAAAATTTCTCACAATACTCCAGATCTTGTCTCACCAGCATATTGTACAGTTGCAGCAAGGCTTCACTTCAAAATCTTTTCGCTGATAATTAATATCACACAGCCATAGAGCTGTACAGCATAGAAACAGACCCTACGGTCCAATTCAGTCCATGCCGACCAGATATCTTAAGCTCATCTAGACCCATTTGCCAGCATTTGGCCCATATCCCTCTAAACGCTTCCTATTTATATGCTCATCCAGATGCTTTTTAAATGTAACTGAGCCAGCCTCCAACACTTCCTCTGGCAGCTCACTCCACATACAAACCAATATATGCGTGAAAGTTGACCCTTAGGCCCCTTTTAAATCTTTCCCCTCTCACCTTAGATCTATGCCATCTATTCTGGACTCCCCCACTCTAGGGAAAAGACCTTGGGTATTCATGCTATCCAAGCCCCTCATGATTTTATAAACTTATATAAGGTCACCCCTCAGCCTCCAATGGTCCAGGGAAAATAGCCTCAGCCTATTTAGCCTCTCCCTATAGCTCAAACCCTCCAACCCTGGCAATATCCTTACAAATCTTTTCCGAACCACTTCAAGTTTCACAACATCCTGCCTGTAGCAGTAAACCGGATTTGAGCACAGCATTCCAAAAGTGGCCTAACCAATGTCCTGTACGGCCACAACATAACCTCCCAATGCCTATACTCAATGCACTGACCAATAAAGGTAAGCTAACCAAGCGCCTTCTTCACTATCCTGTCTACCTGCCACTCCACTTTCGAGGAACTACGCACCTACACTCCAATGTCTTTTTGTTCATCAATATTCCTCAGGATCATCCCATTTACTTTCTGTTCCCTTCAACTGAGGGATTAACATTTCTCCAAGCTGAAATATTTTAAAGTAGAAGAGAAGCCATGATCCTAATGAATGGCAGAGCAAGTTCAAAGGGTCAAAATAGTCTCCATGAATGATTCAGACTGCTAACTGCAGATAAAGCAATTTATCTAGATAGGTGACATTTTATAAAAGCAATATTAGCAAAGCACAGTTGATTTACCACTTTTAATTTTGTGTACATATAAGATTCAAACGTTCACATGCTATCTTGATAAATAATCTCTTAACGGCACTGGCATAAAATCCATGGTGATATGCAGATCACACAAGTCAGCAATGCCTCAAATTCATATGAAATATTCCATAAAACAAGCACAAGCACTTTTTTTTTTAAGGCCATGACAAGAAGTTTAAATTTTCAGGTAGCATAAGTGCTTTATTTTGCACTAGATGACTTACTATGCTGCTGCTACATGTGGAACACATCTATTGAGCCATGAAAATACTGTGCTAAAAATAAATCCTCAGTTACCATGGAACCGTGCAGAAGAGGCTTTGGTATTGGATGACTCAAGTCACCCAGACAATTTTAGTGGCTGTCAACCTAATTATATATCAAAAAACTTTTCCTCTGCAATGGAAGGTTGAACTTGAGACTCAGCGGTGATGCGGTGGCCACCACAGTCTAAAAAGCTACTCTGGTTTTTGCAAACATGTACAAAAGAATGCAAAGTCCCCTCCCTTCAGAAGATGGGCTCCATGGACTTGACATCTTCCAATTTTAGTTCTTCAGATAAGTGCCAGGAATTTAATATTTTGTGTCAAACATAATGCAATAAGTACAAATAAAGAATTGGAAAGAGGGAGGAGGGGAGGAAATTATTTAAAGATGCTGCATTGGTTAAAAGTAAATTTCATTCTATCTTCCTTCAAAGCATCCAGCTTGGTCACAGCTAAGAAATGCAAAGATTAAATTTCTTGAATTCAGCCTATTCTCAGAAGTGTCTGAAATTGAATCTCTTTGAAGGGGGAGTCCTGCAATATCTAAAGCAGAAACTACTTAATTATGACTTGGGTGACCACTTTTGGCAAATATTGATAAAACACATTAAAATGTATTGACCAATGGTAAAATAGAATTTGTATGTAATGCTATTTCAAAGAAATAAGTGCCATCTTCGAGATTAACATAAACCCATCGATAGGTCACCAATGCTGACAAGAACATTCTCAACATTCTGGTTGAAATGACTCCAACTGTGAGAACCTGCAATTAAGCTCCTCCCCTTGAACATCAAACACTTTCAATACAATACTTCAATCTTCATTGGAAAGCACATATTTTGCAGCTCTGCATATCCCACAGGTACTGTATGAATAAATCTGTTGTCATGTTAACATCTAAAAAGAATCTATCAATACCAAGAATTTAATATCTTTTGCTCTATAACAGGATAATATTCCAACCCACAAACAAAATTGCAATATCTTCTCCAGAAGAATTATTAAAAGGTTGGTCAAAAGTTTAGAGAAAATACTATAATATGAATAATAAAACTCTGATCAACACTCTCCTTTATCTAGCTAAAATCATACAGACAGAATTTTACAGCATAGGAAGCCATTCAGCCCACTGCAACTGTGGAAACTCTGAAAAATCTATTGTGTTCATCTTTGCTATAGTTCCTGATACACAATTAAGATTTGTCTCTTCAAAGATTTATTCTCTTTTCTGAAAGTAATTCTGAGTGTTGCTTTCAATCCTTTTGTTAGTAAGTGTCCTAACAAACAACACCATGCAACAAAATCTAACATTTCCTTTTCTTCTTTGCTGATGTTTATAAATTTTTTTAACTGAAGTTAAAATCTGGATAGCAACGATATCTACGTCAGGCACCTATTTATTGATAGCTCCACCTTTAACACCATAAGCCAAACAAACTCATCTCCAAACTCCGAGACCTAGGTGTCGGCTCCCCCCTTATAGCTGGATCTTCAACTTCCTGATCCATAGACTGCAATCAGTAAGAAGAGACAGCAACATCTCCACCAGAATCCTCAACGCTGGTGCCCTGCAAGGCCACGCACCCAGCCCTCTACTATACTGCTTTATACACTCACGATTGTGTGACCAAATTCTGCTCCAACTCAATTTACAAGTTTGATGATGACACCGCCGTCGTAGGTCAAATCTCAAACAACAGTGAGACAGAATACAGGAAAGAGATTGAGTGTTTATCAGCATGGTGTAAAGACAAAAATCTCTCCAGCAACGTTACCAAAACAAAGGAGCTGGTCATTGCTTCCTGAAGTCAGAGTGGAGCACACGCCCCCATCTACATCAATGGTGCTGAGGTGGAAATGGTCAACAGTATCAAGTTCCTGGGAGTGATGATTGCCAACAAACTGTCCTGGTCCACCCACGTTGATGTATCAGTCAAGAAAAAACAGTAATGCTCCTACTTCCTGAGGAGGATAAGGAAATTCAGCATGCCAACAAAGACTCATCAATTTTTATAGATGCACCATAGAAAGCATCTTATCTGGATGCATGACAGCATGGTATGGCAACTGCTCTTCCCAAGACCGCAAGAAACTACAGTGAGACATAAACACAGCCCAGTCCATCTCGCAAATCAGCCTTCCATCTGTTGACTCCAATTATACTTCCCGCTGCCTCAGGAAAGCAATCAACGTAATCAAATATCGTTCCCACCCCGGCTGTACTCTCTTCCACTGGGCAGATGTCAAAGTTTGAATACATGTACAAACAGATTCAAGAACTGCTTCTTCCCCACTGTTACCAGACTTTTGAATGGACCCCTCAAATGGTAATGTGGCTCTCTCTCTCTGCACCTTCTCCACAGCTGTAACACTGTATTCTGCATTCTGTTCTGCTAACCTGATGCACTTTGTATGGTACGATCTGCCTGCACAGCACACAAAACAATACTTTTCACTGTGTCTCAGTATATGTGACAACAATAAATCAAATTCAAACAAGTCAATGGGCAGTAGAAATGTCAATCCATATTCATCTCAGCAAAATCTCTCATATATTGTACACATCTATCAGATGTCATCAGCATTCTCCATTGCAGAGAAAAAAAATGCAGTTTCTTTGCTCTCTCATTGAAGTTTCATCACTAGTATTACTGTCTATCTCAAGCATGTTGACAGCCTTCCTAAAGTAATGGATAAATCTAAACAATAATATCTATTAAAATGACCATTCATTTTGACAGAACTGGCAAAAGAAGAAAGGATATAAACTAAAGGCAACAATTTCAAAATGTATATGGGAGCAAATGAAACCACGTCTTTTAACTGCTGTAGTTCTTGGGTGTCACCATTAGAAAGCAAGTCAAAATTCAGTGAGACTTGAGAGGGAAACATTCAGGCGGTGGTGCTCCCTTGCAACCTCTGCCAGGTAGAAAGACAAGTTTGGAAGGTGCTGCCGAAGATGGTTTGGTGATCTTGTAAATGCAACACAATGACACCATTCCCTTTGGTGCAAGGTGTGAACGTAGAAAACGATGACTGGCGTAACAATCAAGCTGGCTCTTTTTCTTATTCATTTTTGTGGGATGTGGGCATCGCTGGCTGGCCAGCATTCCTTGCCCAAACTAGGTGCCCTTGAGAAGGCAGTGGTGAGCTGCCTTCTTGAACTGCTGCATTTCTCCTGCTGTGGGTAGACCCACAATGCTATTAGGGAGGGAATTCCAGGATTTTGACCCAGTGACAGTGAAGGAACGGCGATATGTTTCCAAGTTAGGATGGTGAGTGACTTGGAGGGGAACTTGGATGTGGTGGTGTTCCCATATATCTGCTGCCCTTGTCCTTCTAGATGGAAATGGTCGTGGGTTTGGAAGGTGCTGTCTGAGGATCTTTGGTGAATTTCTGCAGTGCACCTTGTAAATAGTACACACTGCCGCTACTGAACGTCAATGGTGGAAGGAGTGAATGCTTGTAGATGTAGCACCAATTAACCAGGCTCCTTAGTCCTGGATGGTTTCAAGCTTTTTTAGTGTTGTTGAGGCTGCCCTCATCCAGGCAAGTGGGGAGTATTCCATCACACTCCTGACTTGTGTCTTGTAAATGGTGGACAGGCTTTGAGAAGTCAGAAGATGACTTACTCGTCGCAGTATTCCCAGCCTCTGGCCTGCTCTTGTAGCCACTCTGTTAATGTGTTGAGTCCAGTTGAGTTTCTGGTCAATGGTAACATCCAGGATGTTGATAGTGGGGGATTCAGTGATGGTAACACCATTGAATGTCAAGGGGCAGTGGTCAGATTGTCACTTATTGGTGACGGTCATAGCCTGGCATTTATGTGGCACAAATGTCACTTGCCACTTGTCAGGCCAAGCCTGGGTATTGTCCAGATCTTGATGCATGTGAACATGGACTGCTTCAATATCTGAGGAGACAGGAATGGTGCTGAATATTGTGCAATCATTGGCGAACATCCCCATCTCTGACCTCATGATGGAGGGAAGGTCATTGATGAAGCAGCTGAAAATGGTTGGACCTAGGACACTACCCTGAGGAACTCCTGCAGAGATGTCCTGGAGCTGAGATGGTTGAAATCCAACAACCACGAATATCTTCCTATGTGTCAGGTATGACTCCAACTACCAGAACGTTTGCCCCCGATACCCATTGATTCCAGTTTTGCCAGGGCTCCTTGAAGCCACACTCTGTCGAATGCAGCCTAGATATCAAGGGCTGTCACTCTCACCTCACCTCTGGAATTCAGCTCTTTTGTCCATGTTTGAACCAAGGCTAGAATGAGATCAGGAGCTGAGTGGTCCTGGCGGAACTCAAACTGGGCATCACGGAGCAGGTTATTTCTGAGCAGGTGCTGACACTTTCCATCATTGTTCTAATGATTGAGAGTAGACTGAAGGGGCGGTAACTAGCCAGGTTAGATTTGTCCTGCTTTTTGTGTACAGTACGTACTTGGGCAATCTTCCACATTGTCGGGTAGATACCTGTGTTGTAACTGTACTGGAACAGCTTGGCTAAGGGAGCAGCAAGTTCTGGAGCACAAGTCTTCAGTACTATTGCCGGAATGTTGTCAGGGCCGGTAGCCTTTGCAGTAACCAGTGTCTCCAACCATTCCTTGATATCATGTGGAGTGAATCGAATTGGCTGATAACTGGTATCTCTAATGCTGGGGACCACTGGAGGAGGCCGGAGATGGATCATCCACTCGGCACTTCTGGCTGAAGATTGCTGTGAATCCTTCAGCCTTATCTTTTGCACTGATGTTATGGGCTCTTCCATCATTGAGGATGGGGATATTTGTAGAGCCTCCTCCTCCAGTGAGTTGTTTAATTGTCCACTACCATTCACTACTAGATGTGGCAGGGCTGCAGAGCTTAGGTGTGATCTGTTGGTCGTAGGATCGCTTAGCTCTGTCTATCACTTGCTGGTTTCGCTGTTTGGCGTGCAAGTAGTCCTGTTTGGTGGCACTCCACCAGGTTGATACCTCATCTTCAGGTATGCCTGGTGCTGCTCCTGGCATGCCCTCCTGCACTCTTCATTGAACAAGACTATTTTGTCCTGGACAGTTTCAAGATTCTTGAGTGTTGTTGGAGCAAGTCAGGAGTACCATCACATTCTTTACTTACACCTTTTAGATGATACACAAGCTTTGGAAAGGTAGGCAGTGACTTACCTGCTGCAGGATTCCTCGCCTCTGACTTGCTATTCGTATCCACAGTGACTGGTCTATTTCAGTTTCTGGTCAACAGTAATCTCCAAGATGTTGATAATGGGTCTTCAGTGATTGCAATGGCTCGAAAGTCAAGGAGTGATGCTTAGATTTTGTGTTTTTGGAACTGGACATTTCCTGCTACTGTATGGTGTAAATGTAAATGTCACTTGCCACTTGTCAGCCTGAGTCTGGACAGTGTCCAGGGCTTGCTACGTATGGACACAGATTGCTTCAGATCAGTATCTGAAGATGCTGTGAATGGTGCTGAACATTATGCAATTAGCAAAAAGTCACTTCTGACTTCATCATGGAGAGATGATCATCGATAAAGCAGCTGAAGGTGGTTGGCCAAGGACACTAGCCCAAGAAACACCTGAGATGACAGTACTCCGACAATCATAACCAACTTGTTTTGTGTCTTATATCAGCACAGAGTTTACTCTCTGTTCCAATAATGTAAACGCTCTTGATACTATACACTGTCAAGTACTGCCTTGATGCCAAAGGCAGGCATTCTTACCTCCTCTCCCCTCTGGACTCTTTTGTCCATGTTTGGACCAAGACTGCAATGAGTCAGGAGTTGAGTGGTCCTAACAGAACTCAAACTGAGCATCAGTGCAAGGACTTTACTAAGCAAGTACTGCTTGATAGCAATATTGATGGCCCATTCCATTACTTCGCTGATTATTCAGAGTAGACTGTTGGTATCGTATTTGGCTAGCTTGCATTTGCCCTACCGCATATCCTATGTGTAATTTTACACATGGCGAGGTAGACAGCAGTGTTGAGGCTGTACTAGAACAGCTTGGCTAGGGTGCGGCTAGTACTGGAGCACAGAATGTTCACAGTATCCAGCACCTTCAACCATTTCTTGATAGCATATGGAGTGAATTGAAAATGGTGAAGACTGACATCTGTGATGCTGTGCACATCAGTCGGACATCCAAATACATTCGCCTGGTCCTTCTGGTTGAAGACTGATGCAAATATTTTAGCTTTATAACTAATTGTAACTGTTCACCTATCGGTGAGGATGCAGATATTTATGAAGCCTTCTGTTAATTGGTTAATTGTCCAACATCTTCAAGCTTACATATGGCAAGTTCAGAGCATAGGTCTGATTTGCTGGTTGTGGGATCACATAAGCCCTGCTTCTGGTGTTTGGCATTAAAATGGTCCTATTTGACAGCTTCACCAGGTTGACACCTCACTTTTAGGTATGTGTGTTGCTGCTCCTGGAACACGCTGTTGCACTCTCATTTAGGCAAGGTTGATCTCCTAACTTGATAGTAAAAGTAAAGAGAGGGATATATGCTGGATCATGAGATCATTTATTATGGTTGAATACAGTTATACTGCTGCTGATGGCCCACAACACCTCACTTATTCCCAGTTTTGAGTTGCTAGATCTGTTCAAATTCTGTCCCATTCAGTATGGTGACAGTGTGACATAACACAATGGAGGGTACCCTTAATGTGAAGACAGGACTTCGTCGCTTCAATATTTGCATGGTGGTCACTCATGCTAATGTTACAATTGACAGAAATGTATGTGACAGATAGACCAGTGAAGACAAGGTCAAGTAATGATTTGCCTCTTATCCCCTTACTATCTGCTGTAGATCCAGTATAGTAGCTATATCATTCTGGACTTGGACAGCTCAGTCACTAGTGGTGCTATAAAGCCACCTTTAGTGATGATCTTTAAAGTCCCCTATCCAAAATACATTCTGTGCCCTTGCCACCCTCAGTGCTTCCTCTAAGTAGCGTTTAACATGAAAAAGTACAAATTGATCACCAAGGGGTGGGGGCGGTACGTGGCAATTAGCAGAAAGTTGCTTTGTCCACGGTTAAATTGTTTCACAGTCTTATTTTGATTTTTAGTACTGATGATACACTGTTGTCCACGGGCAATGGTTTTTCTCCAATTCAATAGTTATCAAGTTGTCGCAAGTATTTTCCTGTTGAATTCTTTAGCTTGAGCTGCCTTTCTATCTTTTTCTCACATGGAGAGGAGGGGGGGAATATGGATGCTCTCAGTTTGCAGGCTCCGGATGTTTCTCAGAAATCATTTCTGATGAAGGGTTCAGGCCCGAAACGTCAAGTTTTCCTGCTCCTATGATGCTGCTTGACCTGCTGTGTTCATCCAGCCCCATGCTTGTTATCTCGGATTCTCCAGCAACTGCAGTACCTTTTATCTTAGATACAGTCCAACTTGCATTTCAGTTTACAGCCCAAGAAAGAAAAGGTACAAAGCCTCTTACTATATAGACTGAAGAAGATGGGACTGATCTCGTTACAGAAGAGAGGCCGAAGAAGTTTGATTGAGGTATTGAAAATCACAATGGGTCTGAACAGAGTAATAGGGACAAACTGTTTCCATTGGCGGAAAAAGTCGAAAACCAGAGATCACCAGTTTAAGGTGATTGATGAAAGAAGCAATGGCAGCATGAGAAAAATGTTTTATGCAGAGTGTAATTGGAATTTTAAAAAAAAATCTATTTGAGAGGGGGATTGTGGAAGATTCTATGTGGTCTTTCAGAAAGAGTTGGACTTTGTAGGGCAGTGTGGAAATTGTGGGGAAGTGAATCTTGAGGAGTTGCTCGTGCACAGAACCCACATGGGCAGGGAGGGGACAAATGTTTCCTTCTTTACTGTAACCATTCTATAATTCCACAAGGACTGGGGCAATGAAGTCAAACCGGATGTCAAATTAATGAAACCAGACAACTCAACACCCATTCTACCTGTACATAATTGTTATTTACAAATTTGTCCCATTTTGGATTTAATTAGCATGGATGATTTAAAAGGACTGGCTTTCACCAACAGTATCATTGATAGTAAATAAATCCTAAATCAGAACCCAAGATGCTAACACAAGTTGAATATACACAACTTGAATATACACAAATTAACTGGAACAGGAAATTAATCTTGGCATGCGGTGGGTTCATGCTACGCACCGGGGTTGCTCACAAAGTCAAAAAGCCTGGAAACTCTTCAACCAGCTTTTCACTCCACAGGGGATGCATTTTAAATTTCTGTATTTCACACCAATAGTCTTTTTTTAAATCAGATGAACCAACAAACTATTTTCCCATTGCCAATTTTTAACTTCATGCAGATATGTGAAACTGTTACAATCACATGCTTGTTTGCCTCATCTTACCATCTGTCTGGCAGTTGTTTTAAGAGTTCAAGCTGCTGAACTGCATATAGTGGATTCCATTCAACTCATTACCAAAACTCATGATTTTAAACTGGAATTAACTTTCAAGCTATCAATGAAGAGATATATACGCACGTTACTTGCAATGTTCCTTCAAGACAAATTTACAGTTAATTGGCATACCAACGTGAAACCAAATGTGGTTTAAGTGTTGATGATTAAAACATCTCCTAAAGAACAGGAAACCAGATATCAGTTTTACTTAATTGCTTATTAAAGTCATAGAAAATACCAATTGGTAGTACAACCTTGAATATTGTAAAAGATGCAGATTTTCTAAGTTTTCTTGATTTTGCACTCTTTAGGGCAATTTGCAAGAATAGTAATCTATGAGGAAAACCAACATTTATAGTGCATTACTGTAGAGTGCTGATTGGTTGGCATTTGAAATCTAATTGGTAGAGGTGTTGCCATGGGAAACGTAAGGAATGTGTCATTTTGTTTCGTAGTCTTAAAACCTGTGGACTGAAATAAGAAAGTGCTGTTTTACAGGAAGTGTTTGAAAGGGTTACTGCAGTTTTGAAAATAAGTAACCTGTCACCCATAGAAGGCAATGATGTAAACAATGTCTGAACAAGCAGTAATTAGTACTTAAGCTGCAGATTTGGAGCTGAGGGGATGTAAAAATGCAGTTTTTGCTAGCAACAAGTTGATTAGTCTATGGACTAGTGACCATCATCAATGACAGAGACCTATTTGCCTATCAACAACGGTATGACTATTTCTCAGGAAACTAAACAGCTTGGAGCTGTAAACAAGTTACAGACAGGGAGAAGTATTCAGTTCTTCCTCAACTCAAGAGCAGTCTCTCTATTTTCTGCAGTCACTGTAAAGCTGAAGAGCACTGTTTGGTCTTCTTGCATGTTGTATGCTACAACTTCTAACAGCTAAGTCAGAGACTTTTAATAAGTGTGTCAGCAACCTTGTGTCTCATCAACCAGAAGAAGAAACCGGAAAAAGGTGATTGAAGCAACGTGCTAGCTAGCATAAAAATCATAAGGCTCATTTCCACCTAATGTACCAAGAAACAAAGAGTACTGAACTGTCCTTCCAGGTTTTCCTCTCTGTCCACGATCTATTTTATCCTGTCTACTTTTCGGTCTGTCAGAGCGCAGGAGGTTTTAAGGGGATTAGAGTTTTAATTAGTAGTGTTACATGCTGACAGTTTATAACTGTTACCTGTAGCTAGAGTCCAGTTATTTACAATAAATAGTAATTCCTGTTCAGTACAGAAACCCAGTCCATACTTTCTATAAATCTGGGTCTGAAATCCTGGTAAATTGGGGAGGTTTGCATACTTTATGAAATCTTTAACTTTTGTGATCCAGCAATAGTGGGGCTTGATTTCCAGCACAAATTTAAACCGGACAAGTTGCCTCTAATTGGTCACAGTTTTGCCCTGGAAAATTAGCCAACAAATGGCACCTTTCATTTGAGCTGAAACAAGCGCAGTGTGTGTAAATGCTCTTTCTGTCTACAAAGAACAGATATATTGACGTAGGTTGCTTCCAGTACACACCATGTGTGACATGCTAAGAGCCAATCTGCGAATCCTAAATTGGTTGTCGGTATAATTGTTCACACACCAAAGACAGTCAGTAAAAATGTTATCCAACTGTGGAATCACATCTAATGCTCAATATGATATTGTAGGTTTAGCAACCCAAGGCTATAATTAGATGATGTCAGTCCCCTGCCTGTTGTGAACAGGATGTTGCCATCAAGCCAAAAAAAAAGTCTGTTTATCACACAAATTAGTGATGTGGTATATAAATTTTAGCACCAATGTGATGTCAGGTAATGTAAGGCTATGCATTGCAAAGACTGGTAGATCATTTTCTTTTTCTTTTACTTTTGAATCAAGCGTGTGTTCTCACCTATGTTCCTGCATGGTGACTGAGAGATTTTTGGCCTCTAATTGCACCCTTTTACCTGAGCAGAATACGCCTATCTGGGGGTTCTTGGGGATATCTAAGAACTCTTCCCTTTTAGAAGTCCATCATCATGGCAACATGCATCCAGGTAGAAATACTGATTTTGCTCGAGACACCATATCCTTTCACATTGAAAGTAAATAAGCAAATTAAAGTGCACCTGTCTATAACGTATACTTGTGTCATTGATTCATTTATTGTGTTCCAAATACTATACACGTTTAAGCATAGTGGCTCAGTGGTTAGCACTGCGGTCCCACAGTGCCAGGGGTCCGGGTTCGATTCCACCCTTGGGCGACAGTCTGTGTGGATTTGCATGCTCTCCCCATGTCTGCGTGGGTTTCCTCCAGGGACTCCAGTTTCCTCGCACAATCCAAAAATGTGCAGTTTAGGTGGACTGACCATTTTAAATTGCCTGTAGTGTTCAGGGGTGTGTAGCTTGGGTGTGTAGCTTAGGTGGGTTATAGGGGGATGGGTGTGCATGGGATGCTCCAAGGGTCGGTGTGGACTTGTTGGGCCGAAGGGCCTGTTTCCACACCGTAGGGATTCTATGATTCAATGATAACAAAGAGCATATCCCTTTGACTTTTCACAATGAACAAGCTACTGGTTGCAGACAGAGATGTTAGGGATTTATTTCTATTCTTTTCCTTTGCCAGCCTGGCAACTTTTCATTCCAGAACTATCTTTCAAGGGTGTTCTTCATGGTAATCCTCCCTCTCGCATAAGCTAAGCAAATTTCTTCCAGCCTCTTTTCAAACTCTCATGAATTCTTTTTCTTTTGAATCAAATGTGTGTTGTCACCTGTGCTCCTGCATGGTGACCGAGGGATTTTTGACCTCTAATTGCTCCCTTTTACCTTAGCAGAATACGTCTATCTGGGGGTTCCTGGGGATATCTAAGAACTCTTCTCTTTTGGAAGTCCATCATCATAGCAACATGCATCCAGGTAGAAATACTGACTTTGCTCGAGACACCATATCCTTTCACATTGAAAGTAAATAAGCAAATTAAAGCGCACCTGTCTATAACGTATACTTGTGTCATTGATTCATTTATTGTGCTCCAAATACTACACACATTTAAGCAAACAGACATTAAAAGAGATAGACCTTCCTAGCCCCGAAATGACGTAGGCAATGGTGAGTCAGTTGGGAGAATAGAAAAATGAGACTCTTTATACTGAGAAAAGGATTTGATTTTTCACTCAAGGTCTAAACAGCAAAACGAGAATCTGGCTGGTGAGTGGCAAGGAGTGGCAACTTACATATATTAATATCTTATTAGCTCCTATTCTCACCGAATGTATACCCAATGTCCTATTCTTCAAAGCAGTAGGGAGAAGGTAGATGGCAGCAATTATCAGCAAAGACGCCTGAGCAGGTGCCTGATGACAGGCGCTCACCACTTGCTCCTCCAGGCCTCACCCATAAGATGTCCAGCATTTCTTCACATCTGCAAAGCACCCACCAACAAAGGACATTGGGTACACGTGTGCAGAAAGTCTGGTTTCAAAAGTGGCATTATGAAGCTCTAACAAAACTGGAGTCAATGGGAATCAGGGGAAAGGCTCCACTGGTTAGAATTTTATCATGCACAGGAATTTTATCAGTTCCAGGACATCATCAGGGTAGTGCTCGAGGAGAACAATCTTCAGTTACTTCAAAGACCTTCCCTCCATCATAAGGTCAGAAGTGGGGATTTTTGCTGATGATTAGACAATGTCCAGCATCATTCACAGTTCCTCAGATACTGATGCACTCCATATCGAAATGCATCAAGACCTAGACAAAATCCAGATTTGGGCTGATAGGTGGAAAGTAACATTCAGACTAGACAAGTGGCAGACAATGACCATCTCCAACAAGACGGAATTTAACCGTCACCATTCAATAACACTACTATCACGGAATCCCCCACCGCCGACATCTTAGGCCTCACCACTGACCAGAATCTGAACTGCAGTAGTAACGTGGCTTCAAAAGCAGGTCAGAGCCTAGGAATTCTGCAGCAGGTATTCACATCCTGACTCCCCAAAGCCTGTCAGAACGCACAAGTCGGATGTGTGATAGACTGCTCCCCACTTACCTGGACAAGTGTAGCTCCAAAACCACTTAGGAAGCTTGACACCAACCAGGACAAAGCAGCCTGTACGGAACTTCTTCCCTAACAGCACTGTGGGTGTAGTGGTTTAAAAAGGCAGCTCATAATTACCTTCTCAAAGGCAATTTGGGATGGGCCATAAATATCGCACAGCCAGTGAAACCCACACTCCATGAATGAACAATAAAACTTCCCAGTTAAGAGGTGATGAAGCAAAACTGGACACAAAAAGTGAATTCAAGTGTAACTGTGGGCCATCAATAGAGATGCCTAAGGATAGATTCATTTATGAGTATCAAATGATGCTGGACAATGGAGAACTAAATCTAGAATGTAGTAATTCATTAAGAATTAAGCTAAAAAAATCAGAATGCAGGACAGAATATGAGATTGGATAAGAAACTGACTCAGAAAGCACTAGTAAATGTAATGTCAGATTCGGTATGAATCATGTCACGGAGAAAACAAACTGTTACTAATCTTCTTAATGTGGAGCTACTGGTGTTGGACTGGGGTGGACAAGGTCAGAAGTCACAAGACACAAGGTTATGGTCCAACAGGTTTATTTGAAATGACAAGCTTTCAGAGTGCTCCTCCTTTATCAGGTAAAGTCAAGGGAAGCACACAGGCACAGAGTTGACAATCAGAGAGATCAAAAGATCATACAAAATGGGGTAAGTGGAGTGTCAACAGGCTGAATAATAAGTCTCTGCAGGTGATCAAGACCATCTCAAAGCGTCTATCACTCTTGGTCACCTGCAGAGACTTATTATTCAGCCCGTTGACACTCCACTCACCCCATTTGTATGATCTGTTGATCTCTCTGATTGTAAACTCTGTACTTCTGTGCTTCATTTCACCTGATAAAGGAGCAGTGCTTCGAAAGCTTGTGATTTCAAATAAACCTGTTGGACTATAATCTGGTGTCGTGTGACTCCTGACCTTACTTTCTTAGTGATCTTGATACTGAAATCAGATGCAAGCTCATTAAACTTAAAAACGACGTTAAAATATAAAAAAAAGGACGCTGTAGGGGAAATGGATGTCACTGATATATTGTACATGGGATGAAAAATTTACACGAATACATAATTAACAGAATTAGCACACAAACATTGTGAAAAGATGAAACATTGACAAATGGGTAGTTTTCAATGGCGATTTAATGTGACTAAGCAATTTAAAAAGCAACTAGCATTTTGGGATCTATAGTCAGCCACAATACTGGAAGACAGGTTTACAAAGCTTATACTGAGGTTTTACAATACGGTGTGCAATTCTGGTGACCTCATTTCAAGGAAGGAGGGCAAAATTTAAATACAAAAGTGAATCTACATTTAAAGGATAAATTATGCATAAATGTTAGAGAAGTTTAATGTCAATACGTATAGCGGTTAAGGGAAACATGTTAAAGATGTTGAAAGTGTTAAGTGGCTCAGTTGAAGTGACTCCATTTACTACTTAATGAGCAGGAATTTCTTCTCTGAGAGATTATTAATTTTGTGAAATTCTGTACTGCAGAGGGCTGTCCAGTCTGGGTCATTAAGAATATTCAAGGCTGAGATAGAGATTTCTAATCAGTAAAGGAATCGAGGGTTACGTGGAGAAAACAGGAAAGTGGATTTGAAATTATCAGGTCAACCAGGATCTCATTGAATGGTGGAGCAGACTCGCTGGGTCAAATAGCCTACTTATGTTTCTACATCTGATGGTTTTATGATACATCACAAACAACCCTAAGGAGCAAATGTGGGCGATGCATTTCACAGCCAAAGGTATATATGTTGCCATTCTTAACTTGCTGTTCAGGATAAACTGAACTAATTGATATGTTGCAAAGCACTGAAACAATTTAGTTTGGCATTCGGAAGTAGCCTTCTGAGATACATCTGTACTACACTAAGCAGTTAATGATCCAGCTCAGCTTTATACAATACGTACAACTAAATATTTGTTTATATAAATATTTGTGGTATGCAAACTTTGAAATCCAAATGGATTCTGAATGAAAAAATGTTCAAAATATCTGTGCATTTACAGCAAAATTAATTATAATTTTCACACATTTGCAAATCTTTAAATATTTTGATAAGTCCTTCAGACATTTCCAAATTTTAAAAATGTTTTGAATAGTATGAAATTTTAACTTAATACAAATTTGCCTTTTAACGTGAAACTTAAGTCAATCTGCAGAAAGTCACATTTAAAATACTACAAGTATTTTCCAGTGAATTAAATGATTTATGCCACCAACTGCTTTTGGGTCTGTTTATATGCTGTTTGATTTTTTAAACTTTCCACACATGGCACATCTCCAATCCACATAACTTCAAAAACAAAACTTGCAAGGAATTCCCTCAAGGGCTAAGGATTATACACAGATGGGGAATAAAGTGGAACTGTTGAGATAATTCTCAGCATTCAAATCCGCTATCACTCCTAAATTATTTCACCTCATATCACCATTTTAGTAACTTGTGAGTTTTCTGATTTTAAGTAGATAATAATATATTCTTCGTATCTAATACAGTGAAAAGTCTAAAATTCATTCCCAAAAATTAAACTTTTATTACAGATTCGATGGTTCTTAAATTTATAATTGATTGAAGAATAGTTCATAAATCATTCAGCAATTCCACAGATTTTGTTCCAATACAAATCCTAGTCACGACTATCAACGGACGGAAATAGAGGTTAACTGAAACAAAACTGGGCATCAACGACAAGAAATTTATATATAATATAATATAGTAGGGAAGAGGAATGAACAGGCAGGTTAAATTATTCACACAATTTCAATCAAAGAAAAGTTTAAAGAGACCTGGTGCACAAAAAGTTTTAAAATCTCGATATATTTTTCTCCACATTAAAGGTCAGGTTTAAAGTTAAAAATAAATTGTAACAATTGAATCTCCTACTATCATCATCCTGGGGTTACCATTGATCAGAAACTCAACTGGACTTGTCATATAAATATAGTGGCTGCAAGAGCAGGTCAGAGACTAGGAATGCTGTAGCACGTAACACATCTCCTGACTCCACCATCATCTACAAGGCACAAGTCATTGGTGCAATGCAACACTCCCCACTTGCCCAGGTGGGTGCAGCTCCAATAACACAAGAAGTTTGACACCATCCAGGTCAAAGCAGCCTACTTGATTGACACCACACTCACGAACATCCAATTCTTCCACCACCAATGTTCAGGAGCAGGATTGTGTACTATTTACAAAACGCACTGCAGAAACTCACTAAAGATCTTCAGACAGCACCTTCCAAACCCAGAACCATTTTCATCTAGAAGGACAAAGACAACAGATCGATGGGAACAAGACCACCTGCAAGTTTCCATACAAGCCACTTACCGCCCTGCCTTGGAAAAATATCGCAGTTCATGGTATCAAATTCCTGGAATTCCCTTCCTATGCGTATTGTGGGTCAACCTACAGCACATGGACTGCAATGGTTCAAGAAGGTAGCTCATCACCACTTTCCCAAGGGCAAATCAGGATGGGCAGTAAATGCTGGCCAGTCAGCGACGCCCACATTCTATGAGTGAATTAAAAAAACCTCTCTGGGAACAGTCTGTGGGTGTTCTGTTGCCAAGGAGATAGACCGTTAAGATTAGATTGTCATTGTATTATTTTGTATTTGTACATTTGGCTACACTGATCAGTCTGTCTGGAAAGCATTTTGAAGAAGGCAGAGAGGATATCAAGTTGCAGATCATGGAGCAGCGAACCACGAGGAAACCAACGATGTTTCTGATTTGGAGTCACTTCATAAGTGAGTCTCATGCTTAGGCTGAGGAAATCCAAATTCATTAAGATGCTGCATTGAACTGAGGAGAACCATCTAGCGAAATGCTGGTGGGAGAACGTGAGAAACACCTCATCTCACAAGATAACTGGGAAACTAAGGAGAGGCTGAGTGAATTCCAGGGAGCAGTGACATGTCCTGATTTGGTTTAAGGAGACTCTGAAAAGGATTTTTAAATTGAAATTAAAAGGAGAATGGTGAGAACTGTTTGAAAGAGATAAAAGGTACTGCAGATGCTGGAGAATCCGAGATAACAAGCAT
>JAHRHZ010000039.1:11816912-11866536 GCA_024137785.1 Ginglymostoma cirratum
GGGAATTGGAAGTTCTGGAGGAGGTGGAGGGCGTGGGTGGTGTCACGGACGTAGGTAGGGAGTTCCTGGACCAAGGGGGTGAAAATGGAGTCTAGGTCGGTGGAGATGTTTGAAACTGTTTGAAAATTTGGTTTTAAAGTTCTTATGAGATATTCTTGTTGGCTTTTCTTTCCCCTTTTAAAATGTGAAATCTTATTGCACAGTCTTTTCAGTTAGCAACTAGATCTCTAGCAACTAGAGAATTCTAATTTATTTTTATAAGTTACTGGCTTCTGACAAAATCATAACAAAATGTAGTAGGTATGCAAACTAAAGAAATAGATGGAAAAATATAAAAATGGAAATGTTATGAAATAAACTGGTTTCATGGCAAATCGTGTCTACATTGTATGTCCAGATTGTGTTGGAGCTATTGCTGCTTCTTTAATTCTATTTGGCATCACTGGCATTTGCTGCCCATTCCTAATTACTTTTCAGGAGGAGTCTGGAACATTTCAGAGGGCAGTTAAAAGTCAACCACATTGCTGTGGCTCTGGAGTCACATGTCGACTTAATTAAGCAAGAGAGATTACTACAGGACATTACTGAACTAAATTAATTTTCACAGCAATTGATCATAGCTTCAGGGTCACCATTGTTGGGAGTAGCTCATAATTCCATATTAATTTATTGAATTTAAATTCTACCAGGTGCCAGTTCAATGACACTGGCATTTTGCCACAATCTCATTGTGGTTGCTTATTGGGTAACAACAACAATTTCCAATACTAGTTTTTCAAATTCGAGTTCTGATGAAGGGTCACTGGACCTGAAGTGTTGAATCTGCTTTCTCTGCACAAATGCGGCCAGAATCCCCCCCGAGTTTCTCCAGCAATTTCCGTTTTTACTTCAGATTTCCAGCATCTAGTTTTATTTTAGTGCTTAACTCACTGTCACATCTCTCCCAAGTATGCCCACCTTGAAGAAGTTCTGCTCTTATTCGACAGGATTTCCATTTTAATCTTTCTTCTTGTTCACCATCATCACATTCATTGTTGCTCCTGGTGTTTGAATAGGTATTTGCCAAAAATCACTTTCACAGCCGCATCTCATTCCTCAGAAACTGCCTCTGACTCAGATTCACTCCACATGGATTCCACCTCAAGTTTCATGGCTTTCAGATCCAACTATGACTTTTGCCCCATCCAGGTATCTCCATAATGTATTACTCTCCTCAGACAGTCGGTATTGCCACATCCTGAGACCACACTTGGTTCCATGCATCACCATATGGGGACTCTCAAATTCTCTCTTCATCAGCACCTCCTCACAATACCTCACGGCTTCCCTGACCCTGACCCTGCCCACACACCCCTACCCCCTCCATCAATTCGTTCCTCTTCATTCTCCACCTGGTTCAATGTTCTAACAAGAAGCTTTTGCTCTTCCGTACAGGCATTCAGGAATGCAAGCAGCGACGAACCAGAGGCATCCATGCCTCTCTGGAACCTCCTTCCCCTTCCCACTGTCTCCATCCCCTCTCCTAACCCTATCTTGTCAGGTATGCACTAACTCTTCTGACCTTCTGCTCTTTGATGATGAACTATAGTCAGTAAAGGAGTTAATTTTATCCCTTTGTGCTTCCACCTCAATGAATTACAGGTACAACATGTTGGTGAACTCTTCTTCTGTCGCCTTCACCTCCATGTCCCATTTCTTTGGGCAAGAGGCCCCTCCTTGTCCCACAGACACCTGCCTCCAACACTCTGCCACCTCTGACCTTTTACGTGCACTCAAACTGTACACTGAGAACCACTGATGGGACATCAGTCACCTTAATTTCTCTGCCCCCCTCACACATTCAACCCGATCTCCCTCTAAACTGACTGCACTGTGTTCTCTCAGCTCCGACCCTGGACTTTGTAATCAAGCCTGCCGCCAGTAATGCTATTGTTGTCCGACGCACTGACCTCTATATTGCGGATGCTGAGCGCCAGCTCTCGGACAACATCCTACGTCCCTTTGGACCATGACCCCATCATCAAACATCAGGCCATTGTGTCCACAACAATTACTGATCTCAAAGCATCCGGGGATCTCCCCAAACAGTCTTCAAGCTCACAGACCCCTAACTCCATACAACCAATTCTACTTCTTAAAATCTACAACTGGACTACACAGGGTGATGCATTGTTTCTGCCTATTCCTGCCCATGGAACTTACCTCTTCCTGACTTAACTCAATTTTTTTTTCTCCCCTTATATAGTCCTTTCCAGTTACATTCATAATTCTTCTGAAGCTTTACATCAGTTTCAGAATTTCCATTTCACAGGCACCAGCCACCTTCTGTTTACTGTGGACATGCAATCCCTTTACATATGCATCCCCCATCAGAATGATCTCAAGGCTTTACACTTCTTCCTGGAAAAAAAGTCTCAACCATCCCTGCCCACCACCACCCTCCTCCACCTGGCCAAACTTATGTAGCTCTGATGAAGGATCACTAGACCAAAAACATTGAGTCTGTTTTCTCTTCACAAATGCTGCCAGACCTGCTGAGTTTCTCCAGCATTTGTTTTGGCTCCAATTTCTGATACGTTTGACACTTGTTACAAAATGCTTAGAAAACCAAAAACTTGCAACTGAATTGGGATTGTACGGAGGTCTCTAGATTACTGTTCATCACATATAAATCAGGAAGAACCAAACACACACCACTGTATTTATTTAAGCAACTCTACAGGAGATTTCTCTAGAACTGAGTAGATACAAAGATCTTCGTTAGAATATAGGAACCCAACTGACCAAAGCTACAGCAGACACTAGCAGAACACTTTCCATTTTATTTAATTTGGAATTGTCACTGAAGCTGGAGAGCAGTAAGGTAGAATTTGATATGCAGGTGGCAATCTAGCATTCTGTTTGAATCCAGCACGTTGCTGGCTCTGCCAATTTCTCAAGGAGCAGACAATGTTTTAACATATATTCTAAATATATACTGTCATGGTAAATTTAAAATAAAGCATAATATCAACCTTGTTCAGTGGCAGCACTCATACTGAAGCTCATGCAGAGTTTGCATACAGAGTCCAGCTTGGATTGCAGTGCAACACTACTACACAAGGGTCTTTCATCCTACAAGATATTAAAACAAACTTCACCTTCTTTTAAGGTGCTTACAATAATATACAAAATGCAAGCATTTGTCCCATGAGACTAACAAACAGCTCTTTTTTTTAAATAAATACAGATTATCTAGTGATTCATCCCATTTGTTTGCAGAAATTAGGAACAAAACGATTGCTACATTTACCTATATAAAACGGCTATGCGCATTTTTTCAGGCGACTCTGAAGTGGGTCAGGTGGGATGCTCTTTGGAGGGTTGGTGCAGACATGATGGGTCGAATAGCCTCTTTCCGCACTGCAGGGATTCTATGTTTTGTCCTTTTTTTGTTCAGCAAAATCTCCAGTTTGGTGCTAATCATGACACAATATAATCTTACAGGATATAAATATCAAAAAATAAAATATAACATCAGCTAAGTCTTAAATACTTCTAAGTCTGAAGAGCCCTTTGATTCCATTATGTCTTTATGCTGGGAATCAAAACTTGTTCCCAATTTAAAACTGAAACTTTTAGTTCTCTACTAAATTGCAAATGCATGACAAAACTGGAACATGTGTTCCTCAAATTTCTGATCAAAAGCAGGGACAAATTTCGATTTTGGGGGCTGATCTCATACTCTGGGACCTTTGCTTGATTTACAAGTGAGTAATAATTAATTGTTGCTCCAGATTATTTCACTCCAATAAATGTACACGTTTCCACATAATTCCATTGTTAAAATGTTGCCGTTTGAAACTACACTGACACAACATGTAACCCACATTTGAGTTCAACTTACTTAGACTTGTTAAAATTGAGTAAATACAACAGTTAATTTAAAATGACTTTAATTATATTTATTGAAAGACAGAATACTACTTACATTCCTCTAGGGGGTCAGTCGGCTAAATTGGTTGTACAGCTGATCTCTGAGGCAGAGTAGCACTAATTGACTGGGTTCAATTCCTACACCAGTTGAGGTTCCCATGAAGGGTTTTTCTTCTCAACCCCTCCCTCACCTGAGGCGTGGTGACTCTCAGGTTAAACTGTCACCAGTCATGTTTCTCTCTAATGAGAGAGCAGCCCTATGGTCTGGTATGACTATCATGCCTTTATCTTTATTATTTCAATGACAAATTGCCCTGAGATTCAGGTCGGGTCATAAAACAGTTTACAGACTTCAAATCATTGAAATGAGCAACTTTGGATGTATTAGGAAGAACAAGTGTGCACAAAGAAAGAGAAGATACATGGTGACACATGGAGAATTGCCATCAGCATACAGGAGACCCCAGAGAGACTCTGAAGTTGCAACTGAAATTTGGTTGAATGTCTAAATAATTATATTAAATAATCAAATTAACTATCTGAATATCTAACAATTGATACTGCCCCCATCACACACTCATTCCAACCAATCGCTGTGTAAAAAGATTTTGTCATGTCATCTTTTGTACTTTGGACAATCACCTTACATCGGTAGCCTCTGGTTGTTGAACCTTCTGCCATGAAAGTACTTCTTCAATGTTTTTACAGTTGATCCAAGACCATAAATACCCATCGGGAAGTAAGCATAATTATATGTTCCTGCAACAGATTTCGTCTTATCCAAGTTTGGGCATTTTAATAACATGTTTGTTGTATTTCATCTCAAAATTCTACCTCAAAAGCTAAACTAACGACGGAATTGGTCTTTCACTCCATTTTCATTTTTGATTGAGGAAACGAAGTCAGCTAGTAAACAAACATATAGAACATTCTGTGGACCTAATAATAGCAAAAATCAATGAAATACTTGCCACAGTTATAATGTTATTTCATACTGCAATTACTAGTCCGATTTAATTACCAGTTTTTACGTAAACAAGTTTTAGTTCACCCTACCATTTATAAGTTCACAAGGAAGAAAATGTTAACTCATTTTTCGATGGATATATTCATATATACAAAGGACAATTGGCTAGTTTGAAAGATAGAAGCATAACACCAACTTTATTCTCCAAAACCTACTTTTGGTATAGCAACTTAATTAAAAAGATTGTATTCTTCATCTCACTTCAGACAATACATTTCTGTAGTCCATACCCTACAATGCTTCATGACAGAAAAAGTGAGCTAAATATCCAGCAAGGCAAAAATTTCAACCTAATAAATATATCCTATAACTGCACATTACCTTCAATGGTTCTCTTATTATTATTAATTATCTCTGGAGAATTCATAGGATCTATCCTTGACACCCACCTACTCATCTTCATACTGCCCCTTGCCAGCATTACCTGATAGTCACTTTTGTGCAACTAGAGATTTCTTCCAACTAATTATGTGAAAGACAAATTATTATCCAGAGCTTATTTAAATATTTTATGACAAGAGTAGAAATTAGCACAAAAAAGTAACAAGTCTGCTTATGACAGGTCTCCGGTTGAAAATACAATTGAAAACAAGAAGGAAAGGCAAAAAATGCATTTTTAAAAGTCCTCAGAGTACTTGAGGTATTAAGTGTTAAGCTGAAACTGGGTAATAAAGAATTAGGTAGCATTTTTGGGAGCCAGTATAGACATGATGGGCTAAATGGCCTGCTCCTGTATTGTTAAAGTCTATGATTCTATTTTATGAAACCATGGTTATCTAATTAATTACTCACATCTTCAGTAGTAGAAAAATTAGTTGATATATTTAAGTTCTCAGCAAATGAATTTTTTTCCCCCAATTCGCTTTATTCATCATTATTCGCTGCTTTTTGCTAAAAAGCACATACCTGAAACACAGTTCAATTGTGTACCTCCATGTCTGGTTTTACTGCCCCTTTTTTCAATGTGGATAATTCATAGGTCACTCTTCCATCCTGATACATAGTCATCCATGTGACTGGTTTCAGTCATATGACAGCATATTAATTTCAGTTCAGGCTGGGTACTGTTTATTGATGATTTCACGAGGTAAGCTCAGCCCAATGATTGTAACCATATGAAGTCAGTTCTTTTTCTTTTTTAAAATCATTTTAGTGTATAAAAAGTCCATGGTATAAAAGTCAAATGATGGAAGTCAAAAAGGGATAGTCCATTTTTACCACTATTGTGAAAAATTTATTCTAGCACCCAGAATTAATCTAAATTAACTATGAACCCAGATAAAGTTATGGCCAAACAATCAGCAGAATACCTCAAATAGTAAATGCTTTTTTGAGAGATTTCTTAGCAATTTGTCCAGGCATTAATGACACAACAGGCCATCACATGTTATTAAAAATAGACAAAGAGTTCAAATTCTTTATTTTTGATGACATGGCCCTGAAATGCCCACTAAAGCAACTGCGTTGTGGACCACCTCAGCTGCTGCTTATATTTTAATATTTCACTCTCATTTCTTGAGACCATACTCCCCCGAATTCTAGAAAATGCACTCCACATTCTCAGCTTTACTGAACCACTGGATGTACATGCATATTTTCCAAGCAGCACCATGTCCCCAACCACTTTCACAGCATTTCTAAGCCCAAACTCCAATGATTATCTGCACCAACTGGCTCCTAGGACTTCTCTGAATCCTAACTAACAATACCAGTGGTCTTCACAATAACAAAGCTTAACAGCAACACTCTGCTGGAGGGCTTTCCAGTTTCTGGCTCCCCCTCTCATATAGTCTCACCCTCCAACGCTAATAACCCTGAACTGTTCTTCACTGATCACTGAACTATATGAGAACTTCACAACAAATCCTACCTTTGTTCCTAGGTGGCACTGAATGTAACTCATACTTTGGAACAGTTATGAGATTTTTTTTTAAACATTCACCAGCGAGAACAGATCAACAGAACTCTCCTGATCGTCCAACTGTGCCACAGGACCTTTCAAATTCATCTGAACAGACACAAAAGTTTACCAAAGGAGACTGATAGTTAGGAACAGAATAATCAAAACATAACTGAAAAATTATTTAGTTCAAGCATAACTTCAAACCGTAAAATTGCTGAACCTAGGTGAACTTTGCAGAATATTTTGCAATAACCAGTGTATTTTGAATGAAGTATTAGGATCCAACATTTTGGAATAGCTTGACTAAGGCTATAGGTAATTCTGCTGCATAAATCATCAGTATTATTACTGGAATGTTGCCAGGGCCTATAGACTTTGCAGCATCCAGTCCCTTCAGCTATTTCTTGGTATATCTTTTGAAGTGAATCAAAATGACAAAAGACTAGCATCCGAAACTGGGGAATTCAAGAGGTGGCTAAGATGGATCATCC
Source organism: Ginglymostoma cirratum (assembly GCA_024137785.1). NCBI lineage: Eukaryota > Metazoa > Chordata > Chondrichthyes > Orectolobiformes > Ginglymostomatidae > Ginglymostoma > Ginglymostoma cirratum. The sequence continues at coordinate 11,824,249 of JAHRHZ010000039.1, forward strand.
AGCTGACATTCCTGGCTGATAACTGCAAATATTTTAGCGTTGTCTTTTGCAGTGTAAAGCTGGCCTCTCCATTTGTCCCACAACAGGCTTTGAGCCACATATTTATCTCTCTAATCAGATTTGTCTTATGTGAATTTATTTGTGGGTCAGATAATAATGCAGAGATGATAACCTTTGAGAATCTGATTCTTAATTTGGCACCTAGCTCCTCATTGTGACTATTCAGAACCTCATTCCTTCTCTTGCCTTGTCATTGGTATCGAAATGGACCATGATGACTAGACTCTTCCACTCCTACTCCAAGTCCTTCTCCAGCCCTGAGCAGATGTTCTGAACCCAGATAGGCAACAGCCATTTGGACTTGGGCTCTTTGCTGCAGAGAACAGTAACAATTCCCCTCATTATACTGTCCCCTACAACTATCACACTCCTTTGTACACGCTGTCCCACCTCTCAACCCCACTAAATCCTTCAGTGGTTTCCTACGCCAGGGTCAATTAATGCCTCCATCCTTCAACACTCACTCTGATCCAGAAAGATGAAAGAAACTCAAACCTCTTGAAAAATTGTTTTGGCTAAGGCTCCTGCACTCCTGCCCTCTCTATACCCTCACCTCCTCAATCACGCTTTCATTCTCGGTCCCTGAACAATGACTAAATCGGATAATCCAAGCCTACGGTGAGCAACCACCTCCTGGTACAAAGAAACCAGAGTATTTTCTCCCCTCCCTAATGTGTCTCAGTGTCTATAGTTTAGACTCCAGCTCAAACTTCAAAGATTTGCTTAAGATGTGTTTTCTCTGGACCAAACCACTATCCACGAACTCTCACATTACTCGCCCTGACACCCTTATCTTATTAATGGCACCAGTGAATATTGCAAGGACATGGAATTACTGTTTTACAACAAAGATTAGAGTATACGCTGTTTCATAACATCAGCTGTTATGATGTTCAGGATTTAGATTCAGGCTATGTTTCTATGATAACATCAAGTAAAGGTATATTACAAACAAAACTGTGCAGTAAGGTTCAGAAATGAAAATATGAAGTAGATTGCAAGAATATACTTAACAGGCAGAAAGGGAAAAATTAAACCAAAAGAATGAGAAAAAACACAAAGAAAATAAAACAAGGAATTAAGAGCAGAAAGTTTAATTGTAATACATTCAGTAAAATATTATGTTGTTTGTGGAGAAGTAGACCCTGAGTTAACGCAGATAAAAATAAACTGATCTGAAAAAATTAAACAGATACAAATTAAACAGGTACAATTAAACTGAAACAAACAGAGTCTGACAAGCCAAATGGTGTTAAAATTGAGAGACATCACATCTACACAGCAGATAAACAACATTGCTCATAATGAGAAACATTGGACAACACAATCTGAATTTACGAAGAACAGGAATAATTAATTACATAGCAATAATTTGTTCTAACTTGGCCTTACACCACGTAAACTAAAATCTTGTGGATGAGAACAGTCTTTTGAAAGCAAAATTAGATTACGACTGGGATTAAGAAAATTGTAAACGCTTGCAACACCACAGCACACAAATAGGTCTTATGTTGCAGCTTAATCAGATTCACACTCCATTTTCAGGTGTGCCTAGTGACGCTCCTTGTCTTGTCACTGAGCCCAGGGTTAATCCTCCCGCTCGGCAGTAATGGTGAAGCACAGATATGCTGAGCCATAGTCAGTTTGTAGCTGAACAAAATTCTGCTTTTTTTGATGGCTAGGAACACTTACAACTTGCAGGTTTATGCCAGGTTGCTTTCTGTGTAGGGGAGATCATTATCTCTTACACAGGATGCATCGTATAGCACTGAGCCTCATTTCTTTGCACTCGCTCACTTTACATTCATTGGAGGCTGCCTACCTGTGTGGTTTGTATTGCTTTTTAGTGCAGAGGGAAAGGCGGGCAGGTAGTCACAGTCAGAGCACTAAACAGTCATGGGTGTGGACATGTCGTTGTACAATACTGCTTTTTGTGAATGTCACATCTACAACATGCGTCAGTAGCTTCAGTGGCAAACACAATGCTTCAACCAGTCAAGTCTGAAATTCAAAGGTATCCAGTCCTTAGTGGAGCCATGGGGAGGTACGATCAATCAGGGGATACTCCCACATTCAGTCAAGGAGCTAATCCAAATGTTACTCTGGTTAAAAAGATTCTTAGAGATATTCTTTTATTTATAAATTTTCAAAATAATTCTGATGGACGAAATTTGAACTTTTCACACTAGCAATCACAGCTGTTTTTGCTGTCAAACAAAAGCAAACATAAATGCAAAACAGACAACATATATGCTGTAGGTACAAATGGACAGATAACAAATTTTATCATCAACTTTTTGATTCTTCTTCATTGCTGATTCTAAAATAAACATTACACTTTAAACAATAAGTACAAATATCTGGATAACAGGATAAGAAAATCTGTTGGTTTAAAAAGTTAAGTACAAGACGTTTCATCACGCTCCCTACTGAGCAAGGGGATGTAGATACCACTATGGATAGAGGACATTATGGAAAATAGAAATAAATAATGTCTGGTTATGCTCGTCATTAAAATGTAAGTACATAACATACATTGAGAAACATATTGGCCTAGCTTGTAATTAAAACAGCCGCAAAGATAGCGGCAGAGTAAGTCGCTCCATTCGCAGCCCCACTCTGCTCGCCAGGTCTCTTTCTTTCTTTGTCCTTCCTTTTTTTCCCCTTTCTTCTCTCTCCCTCTGTAGTAATTCTATCGCACCCCCCCCCCAACCCCTTTTAACCACCTACCTAAGGAGTCGGGAAGGAGCTGGGTCGCAACCGGGAAGCACGTGGCAGGAGCGGAACATGCGGGTTGCATTCTGCCGCGAAAGCAGATCAAGAATGGGCCAGCAAGAGCGGGCCAGTGAGACAGCAGCAGCGAGAGCAAGCCGGTAAGGCAGCCGAGAGCGGGTCGGAGAAGCAGTGGCAGCAAGACCGTGCCAGTGAGGCAGCCCGGAGCGGGACTCCGGCGGAGGCGTGGCGAGGGCTGGGGAGCCCGGAGCGGGACTCCGGCAGAGGAGCGGCAAGGGCTGGGGAGCCCGGAGCGGGACTGTGGCATGTGGAAAGGAAAGCTGGATTCTCATTTCTTTTTTCTTATCTTATTCGAAGTTAATGTGAATGGCACTATGTATGTATGATAAAGGTACACACTTTTCACTTATTTTCACATTGAATACACGCGACAATAAATGATCCAATTCAACTCAAGCCTGGGAAACAGTACAATCTAGGATCTGGCAACCATCTGAAAACCTGTGCAAACTTTTTCTTTTGAAAGGTTTCTGCTGCAATAATCAGTGATCTGAAAAGATAGGTTACTAAGCCTTACCTTGCATATTGTCTCAACATCCCAAGGTAGAACAGTTCTCAAGTCAATCACTTCACATGAGACTCCCAACTTCTCCTGAGCCATGCTGGCCACCTCTCTCATCACATGAACCTACAAATGAAAACAGTTTAGAATATCTGTAAATAAATTTATTTTCGGCAGTAGTCTGAACATTTGTAAGTCATATAGGCCATAAGGAAAAATTAAAAGCAACAAGCTTATTTTATTTCTCCCTCTTATCTTTGATTTTTTTTCCTCGTTTTCTCTTCAAGAAGCCAATTGTGAGATTTAGATGCCTTTTCTCATTCTACCCCCAGCTAAAGCCGTACCTATTAAGCCAGAAACTTGGCATCATTTAAACAATAGAAAAATAATGACAAAAATTACACAGTTTAAAATTCAAATAATGCTTTGGATGCTAGGATTGCAAATCCTACAAAAATTACTGAATTCACTTGCTCTTATTAGGAAAGGGTGAGAATGATGTCCTTATGAGCATGACATCCTCAGGTCGAGAGCAGGAGATCTCAATTTCCTGTACGAGATTCCATTAAATGCAGAAAAGTTGGCAGATTTGCACTCGACTGAACATACCAATAAGATCCATTTGTGAATTACATTTTTCAAGTTCCAATACATCTGCATAGAATTAGGGTTTGCAACCTACTTTTGCAAGACAAATTAAAACCCAAACTGAAGTTTAAAGTACCCAATTAAACTAATGTCATGTTTGCTGCAGCTGAGTTTTAATATACCAAATTACAAGTATGAAGTGCTTCTCTTGTTTTCCCTAGCAACATAAATCTTGGAGGAGAATGCCAGCTATATCGATGAGGTGCTTTCACTTCCTATTCAATGGAAATATCTTGGTTTATCTAAATACGTAACCATTTTGAATAAGACCCACAACTTATTGCCATTTTTTACTGCAACCACGGCAGTATTGGGTTCTAAACCCCTGAACAAAAAAAAATGAACTAATGTCTTTCAAATTCTTTGTACCTTTGACCCTGGACATAAATACAGATAGAATGAACATTAAAGGAGGAGCGTCTGACTGTACTTGGATCCCTTAAGCGAAAACAACGTTTCAGCATTCTGACCCACCAAAGTCTTTATTTTTATTAAGTTAAAGGGAGTCACATTTATTACTAATCTTCTTTACAAACCAGATAATTGCATTTTTGAACTACAATATCCCTCAAATCCAATTTACTTTTCTTAATGTCTTCCCCATCTCTCCACCAAAACACTAATCAACATGTTTATCACTGTATAGTGAGAATTCATAAATACTTCTGTAGCCAGCATCCCCACTTACACATTATATTATAAGGAACGCCATTCTGTGACCACACATCATCTGTGATCTTCAGACACAACGGACACTACTTACACATCCCACAGAATTAGCTTAAAGGTTGTTGCTACAGCCTAAATTCTGCTCCACAAGTGCGTCTGCTGCACCTAATTCCATAATTGTGTCCAGTTATTTCCCGAGCAACAAGCAGCCATCTAATACTACCTTACTTCTCACTCCTCACCTCACGTCATCCCACCATTGCAAGCTGCTACTTCAGTCGACTTATCACTTCTAAACTCTTTCCCCTGCCATGACTGCTTTGCTAAGTCCTTCCCTGCCTTCAAAATCCACTTTCAGAGCTTCCACTTCAAATTGATTATCCACTTTCTCCAAATTCCTGCCATGTAATTGGTGACCACACACTGTTCACCGCCCTATAAAATGGTTTGATGTCACATTGTATGGAATAAGCACCACAGAAACAGCAGTAATTGTCATTCTATTATTGAGCCATTTGCAGTTTTATTTAAAAAATACCATTTCTTTTAACTTATCTGGAAAATACAAAGAACCAAGAGTGTGTCACAGTCATCATTCATTCAATCCTACTTCAAAGCATTTGATAAGATGAAAATTAATGTTGTAGCTATATTATGAAGTGCAAAATACATTTAGCACTTAACATATTGTGTGTGTTGAGACTTTTGTTGATGAAACATTTTCTAACAAACCACATTTTCAGGATGGAAATGAAGTTAACAGATATTCAGTAATTACAGATCAGCCTGTGAATTTGATGTAATGCTAGTCTTAAAATCATACAAGTCACAATAATTAGAAGTAAAGATCAGAAAGTGTACTGAAAGAAACATGGAAGGGTTAGCAATTACTGCAACGTAGCCAATGGTCTAAACACACTTAATGACTAAGGTTATCCCTTAAAATCAGACCTCCCCTTTTTTTAAGCTGCCAATCATCCATATGTAAGGTCTAACATATTTTCATTCACTTTCTACATTGAGAACAGTTTGTGGATCAGACATTGCAAGGAACATCAAATAGAATAAGCAACCAAAACTACCTATTTTCATTGAGAAAACAGAGTTAACGTTTCAGGTCCGGAGACCCTTCCTCAGAACAGTCACCAGACCCGAAACGTTAACTCTGTTTTCTCCTTCACAGATGCCACCAGACCTACTGAGCTTTTCCTGCAACTTTGCTTTTGTTCTTGATTTACAGCATCTGCAGATCTTTTGGTTTTTACCTATTTTCATTAATAGCAAGCACAGTACTTCCCAATAAATATTACTTCCAGTATTTCAAAGGATTAATAAGAAAAGCAGGAAAACACTTTATATTGTCATACACCACTCCAATGTTACTTGAAGAAATACATCTAACCCTAAGGTCAGGTTCTACTCTCAAACTTTGTAAAACACCAGTGTTAGTAGCTCCGAAGGACACTCTAAATCATAGTACTTATTTGGATGCAAGGAGTTCAAAACAACTTCCTGTGATACTCACTCCCTGTGATACTCACCCCTAGTTCACCACGATCCCCACCCCGAAACGATGTGATCCTCACCCCCAACTCCCCACAATCCCCAACCCAGCTGCCACTTACCCCAACCCCACCTCCCCTGATCCTCACAGCAAGGTCCCCCGGTCCCCACCCCCAGCTCCTCCAGAACCCCACCCCAGCTTCCCACGATCCCCAACCCTCTGCTTGCCAAGATCCTCATTATAGGAAAGATGTGCAAGTGTTGGAAAAGGTGCAGAGGAGATTTACCAGGATGTTGCCTGGAATGGAGGGAAGGTCTTATGAAGAAAGGTTGAGAGAGCTAGGGCTTTTCTCTTTAGAACGACAAAGGATGACAGGTGACTTGATAGAGGTGTACAAAATGATCAGAGGTAAAGATAGAGTAGACAGCCAGAGACTTTTTCCTAGGGTGGAGGTAGCTATTACGAAGTGGCATAGTTTTAAAGTGAGTTTGAGTGGAGGTAGATATAAGGGAGATGTCAGAGGTAGGTTCTTTACTCAGAGTGGTAGGGGCGTGTAATGCATTGCCGGAGAGGGTAGTGGAATCGGCCTCATTAGAGGCATTTAAGCGGCTATTAGATAGGCATATGGATGATAGTATAAGGTAGGGGTAGAGGTTGGATAGACCTTAGGTTTAGGGTAAAAGTTTGGCACAACATCGTGGGGCAAAGGGCCTGTATTGTGCTGTACTGTTCTATGTTCTATCCCCACTCCCACCACATCCCGATCCCCACCCCCAGCTCCTCCTGATCCCCAGCTCACCCCAATCCCCACAGCCACTTTCTCCCTGATCCCCACAGCCAGCTCCCCTTGATCCTCACCCCCAGCTACACCCGATTCTCACTCTCAGCTCCCTCTCCAGATCCCCACCCTCAGCTCCGGCCCAATCGCCACCCCCAGCTCTCCCCCTTCCCCACACCCACCTCCCAATCACCTTCTCCAGCTCCCTCAATTGCCACACCCAGCTCCCCATGACCACTCACCTCCAGCTCCCCCTGATCCTCACCCCATCAGAATATCAAACAATACTCATTACCAAAACTGTAACAAAGTTTCAGAGTTATTTCTGAAGCAAAACTGGAGGATAGTTACATAATACAAAATTTCATGTGTGTGATGAATCATAGTGACTCACAGAAGTACATTCTCCAGGTATGATTGATGGTGCCATTAGCCATCATCTTCATTCGACCCTGTTTTTACGGTGTCACTATATGCTGCCAAAACAAAACCTTCCTCATAGTCCAACATGGATTAAATAGTTTTCTAACATAATGAAGAAAGATACCTTACCCAATGAAATATCTTACTGTTTAGGATCTAGCAGAAGTAGAATCTCATTTTAAGTACTTTTGCTCATTTTTTAAACTGGTATGGATGCATATGGCATTCAAACCACTCTATTCAAAGTAACTGTGTAAAACAGCCAACAAATCAAGACACAACAGTCATTAACAGCATTTTTAGCACCTAAAACCATGCACATCAACTACCTTTGACCTCTATATGCAGCATTCAAGATGAATATTCTCATCTGTCCTATTAACTATGTTACTCTTCCAGGGATTGTTTAAACCTGCTTCCAAACCTAATGATATCAAGTAGTGGTAGCACCCTGGCCTCTGCAGGAGGTCCAGGTTTGAGTCTTGCCTCAGGACGGTGACGGCCAATGGTGGTGTGCCATCCCCTTCTATCTCTCTGGTCAACCTTAAAAAGCATCTCAAAGCCCATCCTTTTCAACTGTACATTTCAACTGTTCAACTTTCTCAATTCACTTTTTCCTTCACACAATCACTTGTAGGAAATTGGCACCAGGCTTTCTGTTAGTAACCCTATGTAAATATAACCTGTTACATTTTAATTCCAAGAATGGCTCAGTAGAAAACTGGGATTATAATTCTGTGGGTACAGAAACAAACAGATCTGGAAAAGTAATTAAGCATTTGAAACAGTGATTATGCTGTGGTTAAGTATTCCCTAAACAATATAGTCTGAGTCATAATCAAGAACTTGATGAACTGCAGAGTGGCTCAACAGAAAGCAAAATCTTGAGAACATATGTTATAAGACAAGAGGGAATAAGATAAGGATATTAAGAGCCACAACACCCCCTCCAAAAATAATCAACATGTGTAACGCTAAGGAATTTGATTTATAATACATCCATTCTTAGCCTGTTAAAATAGTGGTATTAACACTAATACAGAACACTAGTAATGAATCCTTAAATGTCTATCATAAGAGTGTCATGTAATTTTTGAGGTAATTGCAAAGTTTTTAAGAATGTAAACTGGAAACACCATCACATTGAACAAACATTCATTGTGACTATATTATGGCTTTAAGAGGTGTGTTTTGTCCCTTTTGTTCCAAAGAGAGGTTATGACAGAGATGTTGAGTGATCTGCTTCAAGTCAATAAAGTAAATAACTTGTGGGGCCTTGGGTTTTTTTTTTAAATGTTGGAATAATAGAAGCAACCTGAATGGGTGGGGTCAAGCTCCACAGAACCAGGATCTTAGTTTTAGCTTTCAGTACTTGCTGGGGTCATAAATCTGGATGTGAAAGCTCTTTTTCCTCTCTCTGCTGCAGCTAAAGACCGGCATCTCTTACTGCGATGAGAATTGCATGCAAGACAATCTATTTTACTGAGGAAGGGTCACCAGGCCTGAAACGTTAACTCTGTTTTCTCCTTCACAGATGCTGCCAGACCTGCTGAGCTTTTCCAGCAACTTTGTTTTTGAATCTATTTTACTGACTTCGCCTGCATCAAGGGTGCGTTTATGGGATGTTACTATGTTGGAACAGTTAAATGAATAGTTTATTATTTTCTTAAGCATTATGATAGAGTTATAGGTAAGCCATTATTTTCTTTTATTTTTATTTTGTCTGGTTCTCAGCTATAGTGTATGAATAAAGCATGTTTTGCTTCAAGCCTGGTAGTTTGACCGATCAAATTGCATCCAGAACATACTGCCTTTAAAATAGGTAAAAGTTAGGGTTTAGGCTATCTCCTTGCCATGTTTTGAAATGATTTGGTCTGGGCATAGAACCACAGAGTCTTTCAGCACAGAAACAGACACTTCGGTCCAACCAGTCCATGCTGACCATAACCCCAAACTAAACAAGTGCAACCTGCCTACACTTGGCTCATATCCCTCCAAACGTTTTCCATTCATGTACTTATGTCTTTTAAATGTTTAACTGTACCCACATTCACCACTTCCTCTGGAAATTCATTTCACACACAAAGCACTCTGTGTAAATAAATCGACCCTCATGTCTTTTTTAAATCTTTCTCCACTCACCTTAAAAATGTGCACGCTAATCTTGAAATCCCCCAAACTAGGAAAAAGACACTTGCTATTCACCTTATCTATCCCCCTGATGACTGTATAAATCCCTATATGGTCACTTTTCAAAGTCCTAAGCTCCAGTGAAGGAAGTCCCAGTTGATCCAGCCTCTCCTTATAGCTCAAGCGCTCCATTGCCAACAACATCCTGGTAAATCTCTTCTGAACCCTCTTCAGCTTAATAATATCCTTCTTAAACGTTGGCGACCAGAATTGGACACAGTACTCCAGAACACACTTCACCAACGTCCTGTACAACCTCAACACAACGTCCCAACTCTTTTACTCAAAGGTCTGAACAATGAAGGCAAGTGTGTTAAATGCCTTCTTAACCACCCTATCTATATGCGATGCAAATTTCAAAGAATTCTGTACCTGAAACTCTGGGTCTCTCTGTTCTACAACACTATCCAAGACCTTACTTTTAATTGTATTAGTCCTGCCTTCGTTTGTTTTACCAAAATGCAATATCTCGCATTTATCCAAATGAAACTCCATCTGTAACTGTTCAGTCCATTGACCTAATCAATCAAGGTCCATAACATCAAATATTTTAATCATTGCAATCAAAATACAAATGAATGCAAGCTAATTTCAAAACTTTAGATCTAAATAATTTATATAGGTTGCTAAGTCTAAAAATTTTTAAACAAGACATGTTTAAACAAGCAGGTGAGAACGAAGAATAAAAACATAAAAGATGCCAATGGCAAAGTAATATTGTGGAATATCAGATCAGCCATGAGTTCAGCAAATGGTGGAACAGACTTAAAGGGTTGAAAGGCCTCCTTCAGTTTCTACTTTTTATGGTCTTATCCTGGGCCAAAAAGTATACATCAGAACAGAAAATATCATTTGTTAATTTTGTAATTTTAAACTAATAACACACACTAAGAATGGAAGAAATGAGTTGGGGATCACCAAGGAAATTGGCCTATTAAAAATTTCATCAACAATCGAAATTTGAAATCAACAATTTGAAAACATTGCAAATATTGAACTCAGGGAATAGAGAAATGCAACCTACTTCACAAAAAGCTAGATGTCAGTATTAAAATGTTTAATAGCAAAGCAAAACTTGACTATTCAAAAAAACAACAGCATTATGCAGATAGATAGTGTGGAGCTGGATGAACACAGCAGGCCAGGCAGCATCAGAGGAGCAGGAAAGCTGACGTTTCGGGTCGGGACTCTTTCTGAAGAAAAGGGTCCCGACCAGAAACGTCAGCTTTCCTGCTCCTCTGATGCTGTCTAGCCTGCTGTGCTCCTCCAGCTCCACACTGTGTTATCTCTGACTCCAGCATCAGCAGTTTTTACTATCTCTGAGCATTGTACAGAAACCATTTAAGAAAAATAGAGAGTCTGATGGCTGTTTTTGTTTGCTGTTCAAAATGAAGAACATTTATATATATTTCAATCTTGTGTGGTGAGGTCATGCATAATCCAGGCAATCCTATTAGTCATAGAGACGTACAGCATGGAAACAGACCCTTTGGTCTACCTCATCCATGCCAACCAAATATCCTAATTTAATCTAGTCTCATGTGCCAGCATTTGGTCCGTATCCCTCGAATGCCTTTTAAACTGATTAGGGATAATCAGTATGGATGTGTGCATGGAAAGTCATGTCAGACAAATCTTGGAGTTTCAGGAGGTAACCAAGAGGATAGATGAGAGTAGGGCAGTGCATGTTGTTTATATGGACTTAAGCCTTTGACAAGGTCCCACTTGGCAGGCTAGTCAATTGTTAGGTCACATGTGATCCAGGGAGAGCTAATTGGATTCAAAATAGGCTTGATGTTGGGAAGCAGGGGGTGATGGTTGAATGTTATTTCTTGGACTGGAGGCCTGTGACTAGTGGTGTGCCACAGGGATTGGTCCGGGGACCTTGTTATTTTCAATGATCTGGATGTAAATGTACAAGGGATGATTAGCAAGTTTGCAAATGACATGCAATTAGGAGGTACTGTTGATAGCTGGGAACATAATGAAAAGTTTGAGGGATCTTGATCAGATGGGGAAAAAAGTGGGCTGAGTGGCAAATGCAATTCAATACAGATAAGCATGAGGTGTTGCACTTTGGAAAGTCAAACCAAGGTAGGACTTGTGCAGTAAAAATGGGAAGGCCCTGAGGAGTGTTGTGGAACAAAGGGGCATAAGAGTACAAGTACATAGCTAGTTGAGAACAGCACCACAGGTGGATAGGGTGGTGAAGGCATGTAGCATGCTGGCATTTATCAGTCAAATTGTCCACCTTGGCAACATCGTTGTAAATGTTTTCTGAACCCTTTCAAGCTTCATGACATCCTTCCTATAGCAGGGAGGCCAGAATTGAACACAGTATTCCAAAAGTTGCCTAACCAATGTCCTGTACAGCGGCAACATGATCTCCCAACTCCTATACTCAATGCACTGACCAATAAAGACAAGCACACCAACACCTTCTTCACTATCCTATCTACTTACGACTCCACTTTCAAGGAACTATGAAGCTGCACTCTGAGGTCTCTTTGCTCGCCAACACTCCCCAGGACCTTTTCATTATTTGTATAAGTCCTGCCCTGATTTGCCTTTCCAAAATGCAGCACCTCCCGTTTTTATCTAAATTAAATTCTATCTGCCACTCCTCAGCCCATTGGCCCATCTAATCAAGGTCCTGTTGTGCTCTCAGGTAGCCTTCTTCACTATCCACTACACCTCCAATTTTAATACCATCTGCAAACTTACTAACCATACCTCCTACTTTCACATCCAAATCATCTATATAAATGACAATTTTTATTACATTTTATCAGAAAAAAGATCACAACCATTTGAAGCTAGTGTGGATTTATGGAGTCTGGTTCTGTTCAACTAAATTGGCTTTGGTTTTCGTTTTCAATTCTGTGGAAATTAATAGGTGATATTAATTATGTAAGTATTCAATCTTTCAGAAAATGCTTGATAAGGTAATTCACAGAATCTTCAGAATAAACCACAGCTCACAGAAATCAATCATAAATTATGAGTTCTTGAAACAGTAAGACAAAAATGATTAGAAACTAACCTTTGACAATAATATTTTTAATTAGACACCAGTAATTAGGAACATCATTTCTGTAACCAGTGTTGCTTATGTTAAATAATGAGATTCCCTAGAACACTGTAAGCAGATCATGTAAATTTGCAAATGACACAAATCAGTATGGGTAAACTGGAATTTTTAATATGGATATAGCTTAAAGCCATCTCCAAAGTCTTAGTCACAAGGTAAATGAAAGGGAGCTGATATTTAGTACTGAGAACTGCTAATGTACTGCACACCAGTGGTAGAACAAAAAAATTTAACTGAACAATGGAAGAAAAAAAACACAGCTTTTCAAACATGCTAAATCAACGTATGGTGATTGAGTAATTTGATAAATATTGTGGCATTGTAAGACAGTGTCTGCCAAGGTGAATAGAATTCCAGGGTATGAACTATTCGCAAATCCAAGATATTGCAAAGGTTACTGCCGGTTCATAGAATATTAGTGAAATGATAAATGTATTTTAAAACAGACGTTAAAAAGAGCACAGCTCAAAAGAGCAGCAGGAATGATTCATATTTTTAAATCAGTAACACTGGAAAGGTTAACTGAAACGTCATATGTCAAGAACATCCCACATAGCTACTGCAATGATACTTTCACAGGAAGTACTGATGAAATGGTTTTTGACTACACACTGAGCTTTATTGTCCAGATGACAGCATTGAAAAAAATACTGTCAAAGGATGTCCCTATCATAACAGCTGTATCAGTTCATTAGTTACAATGTCAACTGAAAGCAAAGCAGCTCCAAGAAAGTTCAACGCCCATGTGAGAGTCCATTGGAGAATTTGCCAATGTCTTTCAGAGTCATTAGAGTCATCAGAGTCACTGGCTCCTTACAATCTGCAATGAGACACCTCTTTAATCACACAATGTGCAGTATATAACTGCATTAAGCTATTTATCAACGTTCTATTTGGCATGACGAACAAGCCCATCACCTTTCATGAGGAGGCGTTGAGTAGCTTGGGCTTGTAATCATTTGCATTTAGAAGAATGAGGGAAAATCTGACTGATACATGTATTATTCTTTAGGGGCTTGAAATGATACATGTGTAAAGGCTTTTCCCCTCGGTGGAACAGTCTAAAAATAGAAAACATAATTTCAGAAGAAAGGATAGTCCTTTCAATACAGGATGAGGAGGAATTTCTTCTCTCAGTGGGTAGTGAATCTGTGAAATTATCTACCACAGAGGACCGTTGAGACTGAGTCATTAAGTAGGTTCAAGGGTGAGACAGACAGATTTTGAAACAAGTAAGGAAATCATGGGTTATGGGAATAAGGCAAGAAAGTAAAGTTGAGGATTATCACTTCAGTCGTGATCTCAGGGAATTGCACAGCAGACTTGATGGGCTGAATGACCTACTGTTGCTCCTATGCCTTATGGTTTGATGTGGCATTGATGGCTTAGGTGGAATTAGAAGAAACATCCGTGTACTCGATTATGAAAAATTACCTGTTTTTAACATCTTTGTAATGTTTTAAGATTGAGATCCGTTTTAAGGTTCAATGGATGCAGATTTACACACCACTCTTCTCAACCTGAATTTTATCAACATCAGAGAAAAGGCATCAAGATGTACTATTTTTTGGAAGGGGATATTAAACAGGAGAGTTCAATTTCACAGATTCTCAGAATAAATACAATACAGGAGGTAGGCATTCAGCTCACTGTTTCTGCATTGGCTTTCCATGTACCTTTTCCCCCATACCCTGCAGTGTTCCTTCTCAAATAACAATTGAATACCAGAAATCAACCTGTCACCACCAGACTTCCAGGCTGTGCATTCCAGAGCTACTTACTATGTAAAGAACACTTACTCACATCACATTGACTTGTTTTGCAAATTACTTTAAATCTGTGCCGTCTTATTCTCATTTCTTTTTGGAATCATGTACAAAAAAGACTTCATATCTAATATTTCCTGAAGGACTTAATTTTTGAAGGATTGTGGAAAATTGGATTTATTTCAAATTTTGTGGAAGGATCTGCGATGGTTTAAAGTGCACTGCTGAGATTGATTTTTTGTTAAACAAGGCTTCCTAAGAATCGCATGACCTTTTTTCCCACGTGACTGGTGATAACTGGTTATTGTGACTAGATCCCACTTGATATTGAAAACTTTTATTTAATCTCCTCATAGCCTTCTCCTCTTCAAGGAAATCATTTGTAACTTTTCCAATCTATCATCCTAACTGAAATTTCTCAACCCTGAATTTCAGTTTTATTCTATATTTCCTACTTAAAGCTAAGAAGGTCTGCAACGTGCAACTTTTAACCTTATTTTGTGGGTTTTACGCTGTACTATAACATTATGCTTAACTTTTAACTTTGTTCTTGAGATTCTGTACCTCAGAACTTGTAATTAAGACGGCATCTTGTCTGGCAACATTATACACTTTTCACTGTGCTCCTTTTGTACTTGAGTACATATGACAACAAAATCATAGAATATCATCAGAATATCACAAAATCCCTGCAGTGTGGAAACAGGCCCTTTGGCACAACAAATCCACACCAACTCTCAGAGCATCCCACCCAGGCTCATCCCTCAATAACCCACCTAACCTACACATCCCTGAACACTAAGGGCAATTTAGCTCAGCCAATCTACCTAGTTTGCACATCTTTGGACTGTGGGAGGAAACCAGAGCACCCGGAGGAAACCCACAGAGACACGGGGAGAACGTGCCAACACGGCGGCTCAAATCAAAACACAATCAAAAATCAAATCACTCTCATAAACCTCGCCTGCACTTTTTCCAAAATGTTCACATCCTCCCTGAATTATGCGCAGTACTCCAGAGCTGAGGTCTAACTGGTTTCTTAAGTAAGTTCAGTGTAATGTCCTTGCTCTTGAACTGTCTGCCCCAATTAATAAAGCCTAGAACACTGTACTTTAGAAGATGTTCTATCCTTCTGTCCTGCCACCTTAAAGGACTTACACACATACATATCCATGTCTCCCTACTCCTTCAGGTTAGTTAGTTAACAAATAACTTAACACGCCATGTACTGATAAAATGCACACAAATACTGACCTGAGTGCCCCAGGCAACTAGTGTAACATCATTTCCCTCCTCGAGAACCTCTGCTTGTGAAAGAGGGACTTGATAAGCTTCTACAGGAACTTGTTCCACTGAGTAAATGCAGATAAATAAAAGAACAAAATATATTAATTTGGATTCTATCATACAAACAGAAATATTGGAAATACTCAGCACTTCAAAGGTCACAGACCTGAAATGTTAACTCTTGTTTCTCTCTACAGATCCTGCTTGACCTGTTGAGTATCTCCAAAATTCCAGCCTTCAGCTTCCAGCATGCACAGTGTTTTAGATCCTATTAGTTTATGTACTGTTCACCAGTGTGATTAGCACTTCATAATGAAGTTAAGGTTTACAAAATCATTTGAAGATTTCAATTTTTCCCACTAAACAAACAAATTTCATAAGCTCATGAACAGAAATTTCTAAACAATCATTATGTTCCATAAGAATAGGAACCTTCCTAAGCTGGAATACATGTTACCAAGTCATTCCTAGGATTTTGGAATTGTCTGAGAACAGAATGACACCTTGCACAAAAGTAATACATCTGTACATTTTCAGTACCCTAACAAAAATAGCAAAAATCATAGATTTAAAAACTTTTGGTTCTTCCCAGAAGTCCTGGGTCTGCCAAGGTCATTGAAGGAAAATTGACTGCATCACCATTTTTTTAAATAAATGCTCACAATCATGGTGAGAACACCTCTCCTGGTTCTTAAAATTTACATATGAACACAGGTCCTAGTAGCCAGAGAAATAGGGATTAAGGGAACATCAGAATCAAGGATTTATACAAAAGTGACTTCTTCAGCAGCTACTTGAAAGAAACATTCAAGCGAAGTCTCTAGGGATTTCATTTATGATAAAATCTCTCTCAGGTTGATGCTATCTCAGGATGATCATGAGGTATTTACAATTTTTATTTTAAAAGGCTTCGCAAATACAGTAGGCACTAAGTGATCTCCATTGCCTTCTTCTTTGTGTAAATAAAATTACATTTTCTGTAAAGAAATTTCCTATAAACTGAAATTGTATTGTTATTCCAGAGAACACATTGAACAATAACTTTATCTTCTGTCAATTCAATTAATAAAAATCAAAACAATTCACAACAGTAAAAAGATAAGCCATATGCAATACAGCATAAACAATAATTCGCATTTCAAACTGATTGGTCAGCTATGCAGAATAAGCAATGATGTCAGATTTCACCCATACGTGGGATCGCCAACTGGCAGATTTAGCTTTGAAAATGTGGCAGGTGAAAACTTCCATGACTCGTATTCCTCTCGGAGACAGCACAACTTGCTTTCCAACAATGCTCCTCACTGGATTGAGAAATTGGCAGAAAGTGAAGATGGGCTGACAGCCATAGAACAATTGGCTCCAGATGTTTCAGACACTGGATTACCCTCTGTTAAGAAAAGCCAGGCTACAAGCATCTCAACAGGGTTACTACCACAATTTGTCTTTCTACATTGGCAGGTTTTTAATCAGCCTAAGATTGAGGCTGTTATCAAAGAGAAGGATTAGGCCAAACGCATCATATAAGGAGAATTATGACCACAGGTCATGGAAAACTGGGATATGCATGAAGAGGGAAGGAAACGTTCATTTTATTTTAATCTCTGATTACATTTTGTGTGGGTGTTGGTAAGATTCTTGCCAAAGCTATAGAACAATACCAAGACAAATCAGTTTGAATGGACGGAATGTGCATTGTTAGCTCCATGAGAAATAGAATTTGAAGAAATTTATTATTAACAATTGCATGGTGCAAAGTTATCATTTACTGAAACTAGCTGGAAACGAATGTTTCAATCAACACTAGGACTGAGTTGAAAACAGTAAGAAGTTTCCTCCCATTAAAATAAAACAAAGAACTGCGGATGCTGCAGATCTGGAAACACACGAGCAGAAATTGCTGGAGAAATGGAGCGGGTCTGGCAGCATCTGTGTGGGGCCAGTTCTGATGAAGAGTCACCAAGCTTGAAATTTAACTCTGCTTTCTTCCTGCAGATGCTGCCAGACCTGCTGAGTTCCACCAGCAATTTCTGTTTATGTTTCAGGGCTCCTCCTATTACTCATTTAATTGTTTATCACCATTCACGACTAAATGGAACAAGATTGCAGAGATATGACCCAAGCTGCTGGTCATGGAATTAATAGCTCTTTACCCAATGCTGCATCTATTTTATTAGCATGCTACAGCTTCACTACAGTGAATAACTGAATAGTGGTGGTAGTATTGAGATATAAGTTTAACTACTAATAATTGGCTCAGTCAGTGTTGTCAGAGGAAGCCTGACAGGATATAGGAAATCAAGATTGATACTGACATGCCTACAGACAATTCTCAGCACGGCACAAAATGTACAAAAGTCTGGAACATTAAAAAAAGTTGCTTTCAAAGTTTTTTAGAAAAGTACTGGAAACTGAATACATCCTAGGGTGCCCGAGTGGGATGGAGGGGTAGGATGTCAGTCATTGAAGGAAAGCACCTGGAAATGTGGAGAGGTGCCGTCTCAACTTGTAATTCATTCCAATGGTTTTCCCAGCATTTGCCTTAAGAGTATGAATTCTGGCAGGCTCATGGTGGTAATTTATCCAGGGTCTGACTGATTGTAATGGGATGGGAAAAGGAGAAGAAAGAAAAATGACGGTTGCTGCAAGGCACATCACTCACCAATCTGGGTCAGCAGTTGTAGTGTCTTGCAGAATTGCCTTGCAGGATTGGCATGGTTCTAGAAGTAGGTGTAAGCCCAGTACTACAGATTACTGCCTGATTTCCACTCAGTTCTAACTCTAGGGAAAAATCCTGATTTAGGCAAATATTCTTTTAATGCCTTCATCAGTGCTGAAACAAAACTGATTTCAGAAATTATATTAAGTAGGATTTTTTTAAGATTACTTCTGTAAGTTGGATATAGTAAGCTAAAAAGCTTTCCATTTAAAAAAAACTGAACTTCACAAAGCACCACCTTATAAACAAGTAACTGATCTCAACTATTTGTCATTCTAAATGCATGCAATATTGCCACCACCTGTTAACAGTAGGAATAGTCTCTGGAAAGCAGAGCTTATCGTAAGCTTGCTCTGAGAGTACCATGAGGTACACAAATAGATTTCAATAGAAGCCCAATGTTTTGATAGAATACTCTGACTCCTCAAATAATACTTAAATATTATACAACACTGACATGTTCACGTACCTGTAGCTAATTTTTGAGTATTTTGGTAGTTGTCTGACATTCTACATATATCTGCATATTCGATGCATTGATATTGGCAAGTTAAAGGAGAGTGGTTAGCAAAGCATATAGGGTCTTGGGCTTCTGAAGTAGAGACATCAAGTAAAAATACAGTGACATTATACTTAATCTATTTTGTGGCTGCTAACCAAGCTACAGAGTATTGGAACAAAAACAAAGTTGCTGGAAAAGCTCAGCAGGTCTGGCAGCATCTGTGATGGAGAAAACAGAGTTAACGTTTCGGGTCCGGTGACCCTTCCTCAGAACTACTCAGAGTACTATAGAGAAATACAATATAGTATTGGGTCTGGTTCTTGTCACCACACTTTAGGGAAGATATGAAGGGCCTTGTGAGGATGAACAGGAGATTTACCAGGATGATTCAGGTCTCTGGGAGGTGGTTTCCAGTTACAAGATTAGGCCAGAAAGGCTGGAGTTTTTGAGGAGAGCAATGGAGGAGAGGAGGGAAGAGGAGGGGAAAATGTGCCAGAACATAATAGTTAAGTTGAGGTGGACACGTCTGTTTCTCTCTCCACAGATGTTGCCAGGCTTGCTGAGTTTCCCCAGCATTTTCTGTGCTTGTTTCAAATTTCCAGCACCCACAGTGGATTGTTTTTACTAATTACTTTATTTCTCTTTGGGACAAAGCACTCCCAATAATCATCTGTGATTTCCCTGTCTTGCTCCCACTATTTGGAGACCTATAAAATTCCCAAGTAGCACAATCTTAACTTTTTCACTTCTCAACTCCAATCAATGTCCTTGTCCCCTAAGGGAAATCCTCTTTTCAAAACTACAATGTCTTCAATAATGATTGTGGTCATCCCACCTCCTCTTTTTTTTAAACCTTTTTTTATTTTTCTTTGAGGACTTTATATCCTTGTATATTTAAGTGCCCAGTCCTCACTGTTTTCAAGCCATATTTCAATCATTGCCACTGCATCATATTGTTAAAACCTTTGCTGATACTTCATTAATATCATTCTTTTATCAATTTTGGTTTGGAGCTGTAAACTGGGAATTGTGAGCTAAAGGTGACATTTGGACTTTGGGAAATAGCTTGCGATAAAAGAACAGACCAAATAACCACTTATTTGTGGGCACGGAGGTTAATTGCAGACTGAATCTTAATTAGAAGTGTCTTACAGACACAGCACCCCCAAGAAGAGCATTGTGTTTAAACCAACAGCAGAGGTTGGCTATTAATGGGGGAATTGGTTCCGGCAAGTCTGGGAGCGATCCTATATTCAAGCATATGGCAGTCGTTAAATGATAATTGAAGGCTCGTGAAAAGACGGTCAATCTATCAGGGTGGGAACAGAGTTGAAGTTGTTTTATTGAACTGTGTTTTCTGGAAGCAGAGTGTGGCTGCCGACGAGACAGCATGAAGATTTGAAAGCTTACTGTTTAATCTCCCTCACCATCTTTTGGACGCCCAAAGACTAGAAAGCGAGTTATAAGTACTGCCACCTGTATATGAGTGAACTAAAAGGTGACTCTGATCGATGTCTGCAGAAAAGGAACTGAGGAGTCCACATCCTTGCCTGTGAAACAATGCATTGTGAAAACCAGTAATCTGATCAACTTTATTATGCTCCTTTGTTTATCCCTTAACTGTGCTTATTTGTTTGTCTGGCTTTACTGTGAATGGTGGGGGGGGGAAGACCGTAAATAAATACTTTGGGCTTAAAGCATGGACATTAAATAGATTATCTTGTTTAACTTTTCCTCCGAAGTTATTGTGTATTTAATAATAAGTATTTTGTTCCAGATATAAAACTGGTGTCCAGAATTAATCATTTTCCACGACGATTAGTTATTCAAAAGTCTGGTTAGGAACCACTGGAATAATTATCGATGGTCTTCAAAGGTTTAATTTTACCATAATATCAAATCAGAGGCAGAAACGCTGACTTGGTTTGTCTGTCCGTCTCAGCATTGTAACAATATTCTTACTTTGTTATTTGTGCTTTTAGTCCACCAAACATATTCACCACTTTTTCTGCAACTAAATGAATGTATTACTAATGGTCTCTACATTTCTCATAGCCCTCTTAATCTGCTCCTAAGATGGCGCTACTTCTTTCTCTAAAGTTAACCAACACTTTCAATTTGTCACATACCTTATACTTTTCTACTCACATAAAAACAAGTGTATTTTTGATGCTGAGTCAAATTCATGAAGCTCCCTTCTTATCAATATAACTATCAATATAACAATGCTCCAAAGACTTAAGTGGTTCAAGAAGGCGGCTCACTATCATCTTCTCAGGGATAAATTGGGATGGGAAATAAATACTGGTCTACCCAGTAATGCTGCATCCATGACTGACTGAAAGAAAATTACTGGTGTCTACCTTCTGGCAAATTAGTTTAAACACACTCCAATCACACTAGCGAACCATTCCTTGACAGCATTGCACCCAGTCCTGTTGAGTAGAACCTCGCCTTTTTGAATAGGTACTTTTTTGTTCCAGAACTGATCCCAATCCCCTAAGAATCCGAATGACTCACTCCTGCACCATATTTCCAGGTATGTGCTAACCCTCTCGACCTTCCTATTTTTACTCTGGCTGTGCATGACACTCGGAGTAATTCAGAGAGATTACTATTATTGAATTGCTACTCTTTAACTTCCTCCATAGCTCCTGAAAATCAGCCCTTAGAGAAAGCAGATATTAAATTCCTATATTGCTAGTGTAAATATGCACCTATTCCATTATAATATTTCATTTTGTCTCATGAAAACTCAAACTGGTTGGCTGTTAAAAAAAGAAATTTTATAGTAAACATTCTTTTGATAATAAATAGGCACAGATTACTTGATTGTTATATTTGAGCATTACTTCTTTTTACCTTGTTTATATGCACATAAAAGGATAGAGAGCCTTTAGTTTTTAGAGAAGCATCCTACTCCATGTAGTAAAATAATGAGCTATTATTTTACTGAATATTTTTTGTAGGATTCTACTGAAGATACTGTGATAACCCAGCCCACGAACATTTTAAATGATAATATTGAAATCAATTAATATGTTATCAATTGTAAATATATGGCGATGTATGTACTTTGCACTTAGTGATCCCACCTATTAGTTTACATAAGTCACACTCAAAATATTATGCTTCTATGAACAGACCTTGCAAATTAGAGTCTGAAACCAATTAGCATCGGGTCAATTTGTAGGCTTAGACCAACCAAAATAGCTCAACTACCAAAAAATTCAGACTCTTCATGTATTTTAAAGCCCTGTGGTGAGAACTGGCATGGTTCCTGCAGATCTATAAAACTTAAATTTATGAGTCAGAGGAACAGAATGTACCACTTCAGAATTGTAACTGCTAAAGTGAAGGAAAATACTTACTCAGTCACAACAGTAACCAACCCATCAGTAGCAGCTTTTATTTCACACCGAGTTGGAACAGATTCCATGGTAGCCTGGACACTAAATATTCTGAAATGCCGGCACATTCACAGTTCCATCAAAATCACCTCTTAGCATTATTCCAGTTGTTATATAAATCATCTTCCTCAATTTCCAAAAAATCATCATTTTTAATCTGTCCTGTAATAACCAATTTAGAATGCTGAAATGCTTCTAGTCGAAACCGTACCACAACATACTGCAGCCAACAGCTTCTTAGATTCTCCAATTCATTCTCAACGACCAACCACAACATCTGAATCGCGTATACATCACGTTCAAGTCACAAAAGGATCACTACCTCCATGGCCCATGCTAAGTTCCCTCCTAAGAAATAGAAACCTTAAATGGACATACATTGCTGTTCCTTTAGTGTTGCTTGAATTTCATATGTCACACCATTGTGACAGCAATCCCACAAGGACTGTAGAGGTTCAAGAAGTGTCACCACTGCTAGTGCGTATGCAGTTTTGGCAGCATTACTCAAATCCTGAAGAACGTGTGCGTTTCTGCATTTACGTACACAGACATTTATCTCCATATATACGCACACACACGCAAGTGCGAGCATCAAGCCATATAAATTCTCATACATGTGTATGCAAGCGTACACACATACACATGTGCATAAATGCATGTACTCAAATACATCTGTCTTAATACAAAACAGAAATGGCTGGAGAAACTGAGCAGGTCTGGCAGCGTCTGTGGACAGAAAGCAGAGTTAACGTTTCAAGTACAGTGGCTCTTCTTCAGATTTGAAGTAGTGTTCAACCGAAGTCTTCTTTTTTAGATCACGGCTGATATGTGCCTTATCCTTTAATACTCTTATCCAAATATTTATCAATCCCAACCCAGGACTACAGCAGAAAGATCAAGGGCAGCATTCAAGTAACTACAGAGTGCTGTCAGAGGTGGTAGACTTTACAACGGAGGCACCATCTTCCCTCTCAGATGGATATAGAAGATCTGATTACGTAGTTTCAAAGAGGAGAGTTACTCCCACTGTTCTTTTTCTGTCAATATTTATCAGTTAACATCACAAAACAGATTATTTCATTATCATATTGCTGTTTGTGCAAGTTTGAAAATTGCCTGGTGCTTTTTCTTATATCACAAGTGGAAATGGTTCAAAATTACTTAATTGATTGTAAAGCACTTTGGAACATCCTTTTGCAATGGAAGATACTACATAATGGAAGTCTTTCTCTAGTCCTGAAAATATTAATTGACCTAGCATACACTTTTTGATGAAATCTCTTCAAATTTCCATCATAGCCTTTTGGTGAAAAAGGATTCCCAGCTGTACTCCAAATGGCTCAGTTTTAATTTTAAGATTATGCCACTTGCTCACAATTCCCAACAAAGCTTAGAGGCTCTCTGCAGCACTCCTACTGAATTACAATCTTTCTTAAATACCTCAATTAGATTTCCACTCAACGTTTAAAACACCATATTTATGCAGGGTCTCCTCGTAACTTAACACTTAAAGGCCTAGAATCATTCAAGTGATTCCAAGCCATAACCTTTTCAAGGACATATCCAGGGGCCCTCTTGTGCTACAGTGGTAGTGTCCCTACCCCTGAACCAAGAGACCAGGGTTCAAGTCTCACCTGTTCCAGATGTATGCAATAACATCCCTGAACAGGTTGATTACGAAAACAGGTTAAATAAAAAAGGACATATCCTCTTTGATGACAATTGGTCCTTAAAACTAAAAGCAGTACTTCAGATTAAGCCTGGCCAAGGCTCTACACAACTCAAGTATCATTTCACTTCTGTAGTCCATCCATGCTACATTCTGGCTACACACACACACACACACACACACACACACACACACACAAACACACACACACACACACACACACTCTTTTTGAATCTGTGTACTAGATGTTAGTGATCTATGCACATGTATGCTTTAAATACATTTGTTCATGTGAAAGTCGGTCTTAATCAAATTCAAAGTAGATGATCTCATTAACCCATATTGAATGTCATCTTCCATAGTTTTGCCCACACACGTCATCTATTTATGCCCTTTTTATAACATCCTATTCCAATATACAGGACTTGCTGTATCTCCTCAATATGTACATTCAAATTTGCAGGTGACATAATTCTAATACTTCTTTCAAATATTAACACATCAGAAACAACTAAGTACAGGTTGCTGTAAAACCATTGGCTGTCACATCCCAGTAATCAGAAAATGCATCCTCTATCCATCCTGATGAAAGGTCTCGAACCAGAAACGTCAGCATTCCTGGTCCTCTGATGCTGCCTGACCTGCTGTGTTCCTCCAGCTCCATACTGTATTGACTCCTCTATCCTTGTGCTGCTTTCTACCTCTCAGCCAATTACCAATGCACATTAAAAATCTCCACTGCTGTGAATTTATCTTCTAAACAATTTTGGGTGCCAACTGTGCACTTCTAGTTTCATTGTTCCTGAAATCTGTAAACTGTGATTTTTGAATTCAAGGCTTTGTTTGACTTGATTATTCTTCCTCACTTAACACATCTTTCTCTTTCAGTGTAACACCTAAACAACATGGAATGATTTCAAATCTTACTCAACATATTAAAAAAGCATCAAAAATGATTTTCTTCATTAAAATAATGACAGGCTTTTAGAAGTATACCATAATATTAGTGGACTTAGTTGAATTAAAAGCAGAAAGCTAACATAAACGCCAAAAAAGATGACAAAAAGGAATGTCTTATTTGATCTCCAGCATAAATGAATGTCTGGTTTTGAACTCTGCCAAATGTATCTGTATTTTCCAATAAATTAGAGCACTGAATTTCTCACGTTTATATATAGCTGCATTTACTCCAACAAAATTAGTAAGCGTAGTTTCTGGTAATCCTGTACTAGAAACATAAAAAACAGCACTCTTGGAAACTTACCAGCAGCTCTATACAGAATTTTAGGTTCAAAGAAGATACATGGATTTTTGTCTTCGATGCATGATATTAATAATCCCTTGGCTTGGATAGGACTTCTCGGAATAACCACCTGTAACATAAAATTATTTTAATAATTTTTCTCACATTAGTACAGTATGATCAACCTGTCTATTAGCCATGTTCCAGACATGTCTCCAGTAGTTACTTCTGCTAACTTCGCACTGAAGTGTTTTCTCTTCCAGAATATCTATGGCTCAACTTTCAGATTAGAGTTTAATTAATGGCCAGTTCATGACTACAGGTATTAATAAACTGTACATATAGAAAAGATAATATCAGAATCTAAGGTTTTGGAGTAGATCTGTAGTTCGGGTTGTGGGTATTGAGGTTGGTTGGCTGGCCAAGCTGGTTTGTTGTTCCGCAGACATTTTGTGACCATGCTTGGTAACGTCCTCAGTGCAGCCTCTGATGAAGTGTTGGTGTGTTTTCCCGCCTGGTTTTTAAACTCTGGGGTACGTTGCGATGGATTGCCTCACTTCCGGGTTTTCTCCATAGTGGAATGTATATGGGGTCGAGTTCAATGTGTTTATTAACAGCATGCTTCATGGAGTGCCATGCTTCCAGGAATTCTCGTGCTTATCTCTGCCTAGCCTGTCCCAGGATCTTGGCGTTGTCCCAGTCGAAGTCGTGGTTCTCCTTGTCCATGTGGATTGAGATGAGTGAGTATTGGTCGTGTCTTTTTGTAGCCAGTTGGTTTTCATGTACTCTTGTTGTTAGTTTCCTGGGTCAGGAGATGCCTACAGGAACAGCATCAGAAAGATTCTACACGCCCTGACACACTCATCACGCTCCCCTACATCAGGAACACGTCAGAACTCACCACAAGACTCCCATGACCGCTGTGCATCAGAGTGGCACACAAGCCCACATCAACCCTACGACAACTGCTCACCCGAACTAAAGACCCACTCCCCGCCATGGACAGGACCAATGTCATCTACAAAATCTCCTGCAGAAACTGCGAGAAACACTACATCAGACAAACAGGAAGGAAACTAACAACAAGAGTACATGAAAAACAACTGGCTACAAAAAGACACGACCAATACTCACTCATCTCAATCCACATGGACAAGGAGAGCCACGACTTCGACTGGGACAACGCCAAGATCCTGGGACAGGCTAGGCAGAGAAAAGCACGAAAATTCCTGGAAGCATGGCACTCCACGAAGCATGCTGTCAATAAACACATTGAACTCGACCCCATATACATTCCACTGTGGAGAAAACCCGGAAGTGAGGCAATCCATCGCAACGCACCCCAGAGTTTAAAAACCAGGTGGGAAAACACACCAACGCTTCATCAGAGGCTGCACTGAGGACGTTACCAAGCACGGTCACAAAACGTCTGCGGAACAACAAACCAGCTCGGTGAGCCAACCAACCTCAATAATATCAGAATACTACTAAAACATAGTAAGTACTTTTTCTAAAGTCACCATTTCTGGACAGCGATTTACAATTTATACAATCCAGACTTACTGTATTCCTTTCATGTGACTTAACATCGCAAATCAAAATACTAAGCAGGTGTTACTGGCATTGGGAAACTGGGCTTTAAAGGAAAAAGAGGCTAATTGTCTTAAAATTATATTGGCAGCTCATCCATCTTCACACAGGCTAAAAATCACACGACGGGGGCAGGAGTTAGGAATGATAAGAATACTAAACTTTGAGAAGAAATCATCAGTAAATGGGATACGTATGGGAATACAGAGGGACACCATCAAGAGACTTCAACAAAGTTATAGCAATGGGCTTGAAGGTACAAGGTTGAGAGAAAAAAATTCTCATCTTGCACTTCATAGACAAGGCAAATAGATTTGGTCAGTCTATAAAGTATAGAGACCATTGCCATGAAGAATTCACCAAATAGGTGTTAACTGCCAAACATTATTAAATATTAAACCAGGTAGGTTGACCTTTACTAACTAAGGCATTGCCATGAGAAATAAATCTCAGGCTGTCACCTGTTTGTTGAGTTGAAAGCAGAGCAGCATGCACACAGTTTTTTCTGTCTGTATTGATTATACACAGCCTCCAGTACACACACAAATGCACCATACTGTGAGCCTGACTAACAATCTTAGCCACACACAGCTGTCACTGGGATCTTTTCAGAAGCAGTTCATTCAGGTGCTGTCAAAAGAAGGTATTCCAGAAGCTTTTCAGGAAAAAAAAAGCAGTTTTTCAGCTTTCACACCAGATTCTCAGATTTTCAAAAGAAGTGGAAGAGGATGAGTTGACTCAACATGTTACACACCAAATGGACTCCAAACAATTTTTAAAAAGCTAAACTGCAGACACCCATAAATTCAACAGTTTGAAGGCAAGGAGTAAAGACAACAATCTCTCCATCAATGTTAGCAAAATGAAGGAGCTGGTCATGGACTTCATGAAGTGGACTGGAGGACACGCCCCTGTCTGCATCAATGGTGTTGAGGTGGAGATGGTTGCGAGTGTCAAGTTCCTGGGAGTGATGATTGCCAACAATCTGTCCTGGTCCAACCATGTCGACGCAATGGTCAAGAAAGTACAACAATGTCTCTACTTTTTCAGGAGGCTAAGGAAATTCAACCTGCCCACAAGGACTCTTACCAACTTTTATAGATGCACCATAGAAAGCATTCTATCTGAATGCATCACAGCATGCTTTGGCAACTGCTCTTCCCAAGACCACAAGAAACTACAGAGTCGTGAACACAGCCCAGTCCATTGCGAAAACCAACCTTCCATCCACTGACTCCATCTACACATCCTGCTGCCTTGGGAAAGCGACCAACATAATCAATTACCCCTCCCACCCCAGTAATCGTCTCTTCCATCCTTTTCCATTGGGCAGAAGGTGCAAAAACTTGAAAACATGTACCAACAGATTCAAGAACAGCTTCTTCTCCACTGTTGTTAGACTTCTGAATGGGCCACTCAAATTTTAAACTTAATATTGATCTCACTTTCTATGTACCTTCTCTGCAGCCGGAACCTTCACTCTGTTCTATTACACTAATGCACTTTGCATGGTATGATCTGCTTGCACTGCACACAAACCAAAACTTTTCACTGTACCTAGGTACATGTGACAATAATAAATCACATCAAATCAAATCAGACATGTATCACTAGGGTGGTACAGGAAATCAAGCCCTGCTCTTCCCAGAGGCGTCACACAGCAGTGTGACTCCTGTCCAATCACTAAAAGGAGGCACTACTAGGCCTGGTTCTTAGCAATGAAGTGGGCCAATTAGATCAAGTGTTAGTGGGGAAACTGTTAATGGATAGTGGTCATTATACTGTCAGGTTCAGAATGTTGGTGAAGAAGAACAATGAACAATCCCAAGTAAGATTAATTAACTATTTCAATGGGGCAAGAACACAGCCAGACAGGTTGAAACCAAGGGCAGACAAGAAAGACAGTAGCTGAACAATGGGTTACCTTCAAAGGGAAGATGGATCAGACACAGTCAAGGCAGATTCCCTCAAAAGGAAAAATAGGGCAAACAAATCAACAACTTCCTGAATGATAAAGGGGATTTAAATTAAAATAAAGAGACAGTGTCCATATGCCAGGTGTCAGGTACAAAATGCAATTGAGAATCAAGCTAAATACTGAATGTTCAGAAGGGAGGAGTAAAATTAAATAAGAGAAGCAATGAGGGAATATGAAAAAAGATTGGCTGCTAACGTAATGGGAAATCCCACAGTCATCTACAGGCACATCAATAGTAAACAAGTGGTAAAAGGAGGAGGGGAGTCAATTCAGAACCAAATTGCAGATTTATACGCGGTGTCAAAGGCATAGGTGCTGAGATAGTAAACGAATACCCTGCATCTGCCTTCGCTTTTGAGGCAGATGCTGCCCAGAAAGAGGAGGGAACTCAATTACGTGGAAGTTTTAAAATTGACAGGAAGGTGGCTTTGGCCCAGCTGTCAATATTTAAAGTTTGTAGGACACCAGGAGCAGATGCATCCAAGGGTACTGAAGGAAGCAAAAGTGGAAATTGCAGAGGTACTGAAAATAATCTTTCAAATTTGCATGGACTCCCGTGTGGAGCCAGAGAACAACAAACATTACATCCTTGGTCGCAAAAAAAGTTATAAAGATAAACTTAAAGTGAAACTTTATGTGTGGGGAAACTTTCAAAGACATTATATGGGATAGGATTAATAGCCTTGTGGAAAAATGTGGATTAATTCATAAGAACCAGTAAGGGTTTGAAAGGGCGAAATTATGTCTAACTAACTTGCTGGTTTATTTTGAAGAGGTAATAGAGAGGGCTGATGAAGGAAATGTTGTCAAAGTGGTGTAAATGGGCTTCCAAAAAACATTCAATATAAACTCACATGGTAGACTTGAGAGTAAAGTTACAGGTCAGAGAATAGAAGGGACAGTAACATGCTGGTAACAAATCAGTTGATGGATAGGAAGCAGAGCACAATGGTTAAGGGGGATTATTTTGGGCTGGAGGAAGAGTTGCAGTCTAACAACATCCTGGGGACTACCAGCGACCAGAATCTGAATTGGATTAATTCCCCAGGGGTTAGTATTAAATTCCTTGCTTTATCTGGCAAATTAATGATCCAGATCTTGGCGTGCAGGGAACAATTTCAAAGTGTACCGCTGATACAAAATTTGGGAGAATTGCAAACTGTGAGGAGGACAGTGCATAACAACAACCGGACGTTAAAAAGTTGTTGGAGTGGGTGGATAAGTAGCAGATAAAGTTTAATGCAGAAAAGTGTGAAGTGATTAATTTTGTTACAAAGGTTATTAAAGGTAGCAGGTCAGGTAGACAGAAAATGTAATAAAACATACAGTATTCTAGTAGTAAACTTCAAGAGGACAGACAAAATTATTGTGCTGAACTTGTGTAATCCACTAGCTACACCTCAATTGGAGTACTATGTACGGTTCCAGTAGTCACACTTCAGGAAGGATATGAACAAATTGGAGAATGCCCAAGGAGTCTCCTAGGCCTAACTATCTTCGGCAGTTTCATCAATAAACCTCCCGCCATCATAAAGTCAGAGGTGTGGAGATTCACTTATGATTACACAACGCTCAGCACCATTCCTAACTCCTCAAATACTGAAGTAGTCTATGTCCAAATGCAGCAAGATCAGGACAATATCCAGGCATCTGCTGAGAATAACATTTGTGCCACACATGTGCAAGGCAATAACTATCTTCCAAGGGGGACACGTAACCATAGCCCCTTGACACCAAATTGCATTACCATTGCTGAATCCCCCACTAATCAACTTCTTGAGAACCACCAATGACCCAAACTGAATTGTATAAGCTACATCAATACTGTAACTACGAAAACATGTCAGAGGCTCAGAATCCTGCAGCGAATAACTCAATTCCCGACTCCCATTGTCTACCCACCATCATCCCACAAGATACCATCACAGTCCTGACTGGAATATTCCACACTTGCCTGCATGAGTTCTGCTCCAACACGGCTTAAGAGGGTTGACACCATCCAGGACAATGCACGCAGCCTGTTAACTGGCACCTCACCCACAAAATGTACATTACCAACACCACAGACACACAGTAGCAGCAGCTTGTACCGTCTACAATATGTAACGTAGAAATTCACTTAAGGTCCTTAGATAGCACATTCAATCCACATCCATTTCCATAAAGGAGGACAACAGACACACAGGAACACAACCACCAGCAGGTTCCCCTCCAAGCCACCAACCAACCTGACTTGGAAATATATCATCATTCCTCCAGTGTCACTGGGTCAAAATCCTACAGCTCTTTCCTTAACAGTATTTTTGATGCAGCTACACTAAATAGATTGCAGTGGTTCAAGAAAGCAGCTCGTCACAGTACTCCAGCGAAATTGTGGAGAATGGTCATGAACACAGGATGATATTGTGACACCTCCTCTTACTATGACTGTACACAATTCCTGCAGGGCCATCTTTGAGAATGATGGCTACAATCTGTCACTTTCAAAGCACATCAGTCTTTTTTTTTGCTACTTAGCAGTATCACTTGAATCATTCGCAGCCTATTGTTATACAAAACGTCAAAAATCATGGAAGACCATCAAGCTCATAAGGTGATGCAGAGAATACCCATAAGCACAATCCGTACAGTCAGAGGACTGATCCATGAAGAATTAAAAATTTGACTTCTTTTAACCTGTGGAGGCAAATGGCTAATCGCAGTATGATTACAAGCTTTTCTCTGACAGTTGACAAAAGAGCACAGTATCATATAAGAAAAATAAAGTTTACGACTATTGGCAAGCATTTTTCCATCGAACAAATAATGCATATGGCCTTTCAAAACAATGGATCCAATGAGCCCAAGCAAAACTGAAACAAATGACAATCAAGAAAGGGAAGTCCTTACATGTTGCAAGATCTAAAAGAAAAGCTTAAGGCCTGGATTCATAAATGTTAGTCGCATTCATGAGACTCAAGTGCTAGAAAATGGTGACTCCAATAAGAGGGTAAATAATGTATCCTCGACATTCAATGGCACCACCACCATCGGAATCCCCACTATCAAATCTAATACCTTAAGCAATTATCAGAGACTCATCTGGGCTAAAAGCAGTAGCTACTAAAGCAAACCTGAGGCTGAGCATCCTGCAGATAACTCATCTAACTGACTTTCAAAACTTCTCCTCCACTTATACGGTACAACATTCCACAGATCAATCAAGTCTGACCCCTATTGCCATGCTCAAGCTCTATGGCTCTGTACTTTTATCTCATTCAATTGCCCATTAATTTTCCTCTTCAGATAATTGAGTGTTTTTCACTTCTATTAACGTGTGGGCAGCACAGTTGAGGTCATTGCTACTGAGAAAAACAAGTTGCTCCCTACATCTCTTGCCCAAAAGCATCAAATGCCCATGTTTTGTATTATGAGCTAATGGGTACTGTTTTTATCTCAACACTAAGTGATAATCTTATATATTCACATTAAGACTCCCATCAATCTCCTTTGCTCCAAGCAGAACAAGCCCAGCTTTACCAACTTACTCTTGTATTTAAAATCCACAATCCTTCTGTCAAATCTCTTCTGAATGCTCACCTTTTATCTAACATGCGCTGACCAGGACTGGACACAGTACTCTTGCTGGAGTCTAACCAGTCAATTATAAAGGTTCAGCATAACCTCCGAACCTTCAGAGGCAATGCCTCTATCTATGAAGCTCAAAATATGACATGCTTTGACCACTCTTTCAATGTGTCCCATCACCTTTGAAGATCAATGTATCACTATGCGCACACTCTTTGTTCCGGCTGTTTATGGAGTTTGGTACTTCGGTGCAGGGGTGAAAATAGCGGCTGGGACCCAATTAATGACTACGTTTCAGGGCTTCTCATTTTCACAGGGGCTATTCAAGGTGTGGGCTGGTTCTGGAAATGAGAACACACCTTGCATTATTGACCTGGTCAGCTCCATTGCAGACACAAGCACATTTTAGTCCTGCACAATTGTAATGCAGTCAAGGTGACTTTGAAAGGACTCATGGTTCACAGCACCTCAGAGGTGTCATAAACAAATTTCTAGATGAGGGAATCTTTTGAAAGGTTAGGTTGAAATGAGCCCAAGCCTTACCCCATATCTTTGGCTGAGAGCAAACATCCAATAGAGTGTTGAGAGAGGAGAGTCCCAGGGAAAACATTGCTCAACAAGTGCCTGATCTATCCAGCCTATTTTGCAATCCTCATTCAGACAAGATAAATAAATTTTAAAAAGCTTGCAGTTTCTGAAATTCATATTTTAAAAGCTCTCAACAACTAACGGTTTTATTGGACAAAAGGAGCTCTTGCTTCAGAAAGTGGAAAGTTATACATTTTTCTTAAGGGAAAAAACAGTTGCTATTGTTGCTATAAGGTTGATTTGTTACATCCAGTAGGTGAATGGACA
Organism: Ginglymostoma cirratum; assembly: GCA_024137785.1. Taxonomy (NCBI): domain Eukaryota; kingdom Metazoa; phylum Chordata; class Chondrichthyes; order Orectolobiformes; family Ginglymostomatidae; genus Ginglymostoma; species Ginglymostoma cirratum. The sequence goes on from JAHRHZ010000039.1 coordinate 11,857,493, forward strand.
CAGAAGAGCCATAGCTTAGCATGGGATGTCTAATCAGTCATGGGGATGAACAGGGGCATAGCTTGGAGTGAAGGATATGAAGGACCATGGGCAGGCAGTGGGAAATATCTTGGCATGAATGGCATGGGGGCCTACCTGGGGCAGGTAGAGGGGCATGGCTTAGCAGGGAATCTATGAGGGGTCATGGGGCCACATGAATGGGTCACAAGCATACGGAGCAAGGGCTGGCGGTCGTTATAATTATTACGACAGGGATGAAGTCCTAAAACAGCACAGCAGAACTTTTAAACAGCTCAAAAGTTGGTAGCCTTTTGGCTGTCTCTAAACTCTCTGAGGTTGCCGCCAAAGTTACACTGTTCCCCACCCCAACACCACAAAGAAAACCTAGTCTTTGCTGATACTTTCTCCTGAGGCAAACACCAAGCCTGGAAACGTCTGGACTCCCAGTAACTGCCTCCAACCTGAAAATCCAGCTGTTTGAACTGTGTCACTAAGTCTATACTACATCTCCCTATTCCTTCTGCTCAAAACATAACCGCTTCAAATTCCAACTGCCATTTGTTCAGCACTTGTCTTTTAACACAATCCTTAAAAATAACCTGGCCACCTGTCCTAATAATGATCCATCCCAAAAACTTCAACAATATAATGTGAAACAGTAACAAATAGGTATCGAATGGGCATGAAACTCCCATTAGATTTTTATTCCCACTAGTGATCAGTAAATGGACACAGACTTTGAAATTTCTAATATCATGTAGCACAATGTTGCTTACAGAAATATAACAGTTTAAGTACAGTATTTCTTAGCTTTTCATCGGAACACAGCTCTAATTGTGCTGGATATCATTTAATAAACAGAAGGAAGTAATACTGGTATGTTCCTTCAAAAAAAAGCTTGTTCCTATGAAGGACAACCAAATCTGATTTAACTACTCTAGTAATACTTGTATTGGAACGCATACTGTTGTTCTTGGCACACTGTTACCATTTACTTTTTCAAATGATTTGCCTAAAGAAATAATGATCTTGTATAAATTGTACAAATGTGTAACTGTATGCAGAGTTTGGCATACAAGTACAATACTGAACATCATTTCGCTCAATCTATAAATAGAATCCCACTCAGACTCACCTTCAATTCATTTCCAACCTCCACTCAATCAGTTCAATGTTAATAAATAACGAGTTAGACTGCACTTAAGTTAAATATTCTTATCAATCACCAAATTTGTACAGGCTTCTGGTGTTGAGTCTTCTGATCTATGGCTGAACAGAATGTGGATATAGCTTCTAAAAGTTTCAACACTTAATAACTATTTGGAATTTACCTGTGTTCCCAAAGAGAACATCCTTAGATGTTCGACAAATGAGTTTTGCAAAGCTTTGCCTACACCCTATTGGGCAACTCCCTTTGATATCAAGAAGTAGCTGAGCATACTGAATACAACAAAGGTTACAGGGCCTGATGATATGCAGTGCTAAAAGCTCATGCTCCAGAACTGGTCGTGCCTCTAGCCAAGCTGTTCAGGTACAAAACAACATTGGCAGCCACCCAATAAAGTGGTAAACTCCCCAGGTAGCCTCACAAAAATCAAGACAAGTTCAAAGGACAAATTAACACCACATCAGCATAATCTCAACATGACTCTGACAAAGTTACAGAAGGTGCCATCGACAACGCTATCACGTGAAAGTGACCGATGATCAGCTCACCAATGTTCAGGTTGAGTTCTAATAAGGTTGTTTTTCAATTGCCTCATTTCAGCCTTACTGCAAAGGGGGAGAAAAAAATACCGCATTCCATTAGTGCGGTGAGTCATACAGTACAGAAACAGCCCCTTTGGTCCAACGTGTCTGTGCTGATCAGTCATCCCAATCTGACCTAGTCCCATTTGCCAGCATTTGGCCCATATCTCTCTAAACCCTTCCTTTTCATATATCCATCCAGATGCCTTCTAAATGTTGTAATTGTACCCACCTCCACCACTTTCTCTGGCAGCTCATTCCATACATACACCATCCTCTGTGTGAAAAAGTTACCCCTCAGGTTCTTTTTAAATCTTTTCCCTCTCACCTTAAACCTATACTCCCTAGTTTTGGAATCCCCACCCTAGGAAGATGACCTTGGCTATTCACTCTATCCACGCCCTTCACGATTTTATAACTCTCTATAAGGTTACCCCTGAGCTTTTGACACTCCAGAGAAAAAAAGTCCCAACCTATTCACAGTCTCTCCCTATAGCTCAAACTCTCCAATCCTAGCAACATCCTTGTAAATCTTTTCTATACCCTGTCAAGTTTAACAACATCTCAAATCTGTCTCAAAATAGCACTATATTTCCCTTGGAAGTCAATGGGATGGGTGGTACATTTCACTGGCTGGATTTGTAGACCTATTACTGAAAGGATGGCAATAGCTATCACAGACCAATCAACTCAGTCACTGGACATTAACGCAGGAGATCCTAAGGGCAGTGTTCAAGTATCTGTAGCTGCTTCACCAATAATCTACAATTCAGCATAAAGTGTGAGGAGCAGAACTGACCAATGTCCGCATGTACAGTGTACACCATCATTCACAATTCCTCAGACAAAACAATCCATTTCCACATGGACCAAGACTTGAGCAATATTAAGTCTGGAGTTGAGAAATGGCAAGCGACATCTGCAACACACAAGTACTCAGAAAGTAAGAGAGACAGTCAAGAGAACAATAAAGTCCATACACTCTTTGCAGTTGTTGTTTGAGGTCAAGGTGGGAAGGCAGAGAAAGAGAAATTTTAAAATGCTATTTTAACTGAGTTGGGGTTCTTATTCCCCAGAGCAAATACAGAAAGAAAGAGGGGGTGGAGGGAATGTTCCATTTAAAATTTAGTTGTGATGCAGATAAAGCTTTTTCAGTGCACCATGCCTTGCTTATTTTATTCCTGCAGATTGGGCAAAAAAAAACTTTTATTTATACAGTGCCTTTAGTGTAATAAAATGCCTCAAAATGCTTCACCAAAGTATCACGATGATTAGAATGCTCTGTCCACATTAGTGATAGCACTCTTTTCCTGCACAACAACCTCAGTAAATGGTAATGGTTGGGGCAAAATCCAGCATTTGCATGAGAGGACCTTCTCAGCCTCTTACCTGTACTGGTACTTCCCATGGGATCCATACTTTGTGCTGGATCACGCACAGAGGGGTGCACATCAGTCAAGTCTCCAAGTGTCATTATGATTGGCAGCACTTCCTGCTTCAATTGCCACCTCCCAGCAGGTTATCCCTGCACAGCCTTGCAGGGCCAAAGCAGGCTGCCCCACACTGGATTCACATTACACAGATCACTCCAAGGTTCATTACCACTATCTGAATCCACTTCACTCATGCCATCACACACTGACACATCCGGTTCCACAACACACCGAGGGAGCTGCTTACTCGATGCCCCTCCAGACTTTGGGAGCCCAGCAACTCTCTTCTATGAACCATTTTCCAAAGCTGTCCTCCAGCTACCAGTTCAACAACATAGGTGTGGCCACCTATGAGGTGCCGCTTGATGACTCTGAGGGATCCAGGGTCCCAGACACCTGTACCAAATTCCAACCCCTCATATTCTGATTCTGAAGAAATACCTTTATGCTGACTGGAAGGTCAACCCTGTCAGCCTTGTGGTCATTCAACATTTTCCTTCTTAGTGTTTTCCTCTCTTCTGGATGCCTATTTTAACCTCGTGAGATGCTTACCAGCACCAGGAGGTATCTCAGGACACTCTTGGAGGTTGGGGGAGAAGTTATATAGACAGTCTGGAGATCACGAGCGAATCATTGACACCACCCTTGATCCTCCAAACGAGCAAATGTCATGAACCATGCAAAGCTCTGTAGGGTCTCACTCATGAAGTTGTGATCATTGATGACACTTCTGACCCTGATTACTGTGAATCCAAGTGAATCCAATAAGTAGAAGAATGCGCAAAATCAAAGCACATGGGCTTGGTGGTAATATGCTGGCATGGATTAAGAATTGGTTAGCAGATACGAAACAGAGATGAAATAAATGGGTTATTTTCAGAGTGGAAGGCAGTGTCAAGTAGGGATTTCTGGGGATCAGAGCTTAAGTCCTAGCTATTCAAAATAAATAGCAACAATATGGATGAATGATATTTCCAAGTTTGCTAATGACACAAAATTAGATGGGAATGTGAGTGATGAGGAGGATATGAAGAGACTTCAGGATGATTTAAACAAGTTGAATGAGTGGGCAAATACATGGCAGATGAAGTATAACACAGATAAATGTAAAGTTATCCAGATCAATAAGAAAAACAAAATGGCAAGAGTTTTATTTAAATAGTGATGGATTGGGAGAGGCTGATGTACAAAGGTATCTTAGTGTCATTGTATACTGGTCATTGGAAACAAGCAGGTCGCAGAGTCATACTACATGTGACACTCTTAGAAGTCATGATATTGCCCAGTTAGAGATGGCTAGCTTGAGCCTTCAAGAACAGTGATGGTGCAGGAGGGTAAAAGAACAACCCAATTCCCTGCCTCTCAAACACTGCTACGGTTCCATATAGGGATGGAGAGTTAAAACATTCAAAGCTATGGGCAGAATCCTAGAAAGTGAAATTAGCGTAGGGAAGCTGGTACAGACTCAATGGGCCAAAAAGTCTTGTTAGTGCTGTTTGACTCTATGACTCTAACAAGGGAAAGGACTCCGGAGCCTGTAATGCGCTTCTCACACTGGTCACCACGTGTGCTTTTTACGTCATCCAGATATTTCTTAACATGTTTGACTCCAATACCATGGGTATCCTCAATTTTCTTACTTCCACTGGAATATCAATCATGGTATCATCCATGAGAAACCCCAGTTTGTGAAAAGTATGACTGATCACAGATTTTGATGAACATGCGAAAGGTGCGAAATGGAGACTTGGATAAGGGAAGAGGCATTGATCAGTTTATACCACTCAGCAACAGGCTCTTGGAAAATCTGGGGAATAACACTAGACACCCTCACTCTTGTATCAATTAGGCATGATGCTTCCATATTGCTATATTTCAAGCTCTCTGTTTGGCAAATCCCTATTGCTCTACATAAGACTGAACCTCTTCCTGAATGAGCTCCCCTGATCTTCCACCTCACCAACATCCCCCAACTTACCTCACAGCAGGAAGTCCAAATAGTTCAGCATTTGGTGAGAAAGCAAGGCCATTGCACTGGATGGTATCTCTGTCTGACAGCAGCCATGGCCGCGGTTGCTCAGGGCAAAATTATTTGCAATGCCCAGGTCTGTCACAATTCCAACTACTTGTCAGAGTTACCCTTGGGAAAAATCAGGTGCAAGGCTTACTATGGAGCAACAACAGCTTGGACTAGATCTCCACTTGCTATGCAGCCATCTGATCCACCTCCCTCTTGAGCCTGAGGTCTACATTCCCTTCTGTACCAATAATCACTAGCCTCATGGCAACCTCTTTCCTGGTCTTCAAGAGTCCCAACTTTCCCCATGATCCAGATGATGTGATCCAACACTTCAAAGAAGGACAATTGAAGTTTTGCACATTAAGCTTGCTGAGATCTATTCAAAGATTCTCATCCCTTATCATTTCCGTCAATCAGTCCTTCAGCTACCTGTCTCTGGTTGCTTTGAAGGAGGGTCAACAACTTCACTAGTTCCAGGCTAATGTAGGTCCTCTCCTTTGTCTTGCATGTGATCTTTAAATCTTTGCTGTAGCGGTTGCAGGTTATTGTTGTCACCAAAAACCCTTATCAGTACCTCAAAAATTCACTGTGGACTTCTTTGAAGAGACGTGCCTCTTCCAATATTTCTTGACAGACTTTCCCACATGGACATTATGTCATGACCAAAGCTGCAAGGGTCCGTCCATAGCAATCAGCATGCCAACACTGGTCACAGGTTGTCCTGCAATCCTGGAAGTCACTGCCATGCAGGGACATCAGAGGTTCATGCAGAAGAAAACAAAGTTTAGTGAGAACGCTGATCATGAATGATGCTTGCTCACATGCATTCCCACGAGTGCATTCCCAATACCGTCTTTAATCAGGCGCTTTAGTTCTTCCCCTGAAGCTGTTCAGCTTGCTACTCATTGGCAAGATGAATATCAGACCAGAAGTAGTTCTTCCTTCCTCTGTAGCATTAAGCAAATGCACACGGGGAGTCTCCGCCTAGGTTTGTTCTAAAACTTCAATTTCTTTCAACAAAACCTAAGCCTCAAATCATAACAGGAAGAACTTCAGCCTTCTTCATGGTCATTGCCGGTTTCAACTCCTTGACCATTAGTCAGGCATCTTTCTGCCTTGCCTCCCATGACTTTGATGCCTGTTCTGTGGAGTCTGCCAACAATGCCAGAAATGTAATGAGAGATTTTAACACATGGATGGGCCAAAAGTCATGAAGCACAGATTCTTTATTTTAGTGGCGTGAAGTCTTTTGGTGCATCAAGGGAAATTAAGGGATCTTCCTGGCAGACATCATTTCCTGCAGAAAGAGTCCACTCGACTGCTTGAGCTCCGTTGCTTGGTGCCCTCCATCAGCATTGCCACCTGGTCCTGGAGGTCCTACACTAGAAGTAGGAATAAGATTAATTACTTGATCGTTTGTTTTAGTGTTTTTGTTTGAGCAATAAATATTGGCCATCACTCCAGGCAAACTTCATTCCCTTCTTATAAAAAACCATTCAAAATATAGCTTCTGCCAGAGTAGGCAATTTTTTAAAAAATGCTGATGCTAGGAGGATTATGTGGTAGTAGAATGGGTAGAAAGACTGGACTCCAAAATACATCAGCAAAATACTAAAGATGCTGAAAATTTAAAATTAAAAATATAAGATGCTAACACTACTCCGAACATCTGACAGCATTTGTGAGACAAATAAAGAATTACAGCTTTGAGTCTGTGGTTTATCCAGTTCTGATAAAAGGCCAGATTTGAAACGTTAACTTAGTTTCTCTCTGCACAGATGCTGCAAGATCTGCTGAATATTTCCAAATATTCTGCTTTCATCTAAGATTTGCAGCCTGTCATGCAATTGCAGGATGATACTCGACTGTTCTGAGCAGGCCAATAAACATGACAAGATGAGAAAAGGATGTACTTCACTATGTGCGCATGGCAAATGCCCATAGCTAAGGCCAGTTGTCTCAGCCTAATGTAAACGTATGTCTAATTCAGTTCAGCCGATACGGGCTATTCTTCAAAATCAAGTATTTTAGTTATGCCTTTTATACAAATGTAATTTTTAGTCAGGAATTTGAAATGGAATATTTGGGGAAGGTAATATAACAGAGGCGAACACAAGTGATTAAGGAAGGGAGCGAAAATAAATTGAATGGCAACATTTGATCCACGACCCTACTCTAAATTTAGCCCAAAGCCATTGGCAGCCCCTTTTCTTGCTACATCTCACCATTTCCCAAAACAAAAGGAAAATACTCAAAAGAGCAGGGAGATAAACATGAACTAAAAAGCAACGAGTTGGTAATCTGTATTACCATGTGCATTACCATGAGAATCATGTTAAAAGTCTTGCATCCAATATGCAGTTCTTGTTTGTAACATTTACTTCATGAAGAAGTCACAATTACGACATGCCTGAATGATCAAACAATAGACTTGGGAATGTCTTTGGATTTTAGTGTTTGTACAGTTCTCTATTTACCATAATTTGCTTTTCAGTCCACCCAGTGCTAGATGCCACTTCTACGTGTTGCTTCTTAATAATAATGCAGATACATTCAACTCTTACTCAAGTTTTACAAGTCAGTTTTGCCTCCTCAGTCAGGCAAATTTTGGTTCCATTTTATTCCCTACACATCAATATATTTTAACATATAATTAATTTTACACCTTGGCTCCTTTTGCCCTCAGATATCAAAGCAAAAATCAGAGATTCTATGAAAATTCCATTGTTATCTAAAGAAGTTTAATCTAAAATTCAATCGGTGACCTAATCAAAATTACACAGGTTTCTGTTCAATCTCTGGACAACACTAGCAAATATTTTGTATCTAAAGTCACTCTTCATGGAAGAAACGCAGTTATGTATATTACAAATGTTTACACGTACTTTCAAGTTTTAGCCTTTAACTCTTGGTCTTTATTGTTAATGTGGGTAATAGCAGGATATTGCCTTGCTTATGGATTCTTCGTATGACTTGTATGAACTGCATTGTAAGGTGTGAGATTTTCTCATCTTTATTATTTATTTTTGAGCTTGGATTTTTTACATTGAATTTTCTGTAATCATGGTGATTTCTTTTAAAAAAACACTCAGACATTTTAGAGTCTAAGGAGAATTTATTTACATTGGGAGAGTTTGGGAGAGATTAAACAGCATTGTGAATTAAGCTTTTAGATGGAATTTTGTTTGTGCTTAAATAAGTCTGTAGCTTGGAAAAAAGGGTTTTTTCTTCATTTCAGTTGAGGCAATTCTAAAAAGTACTTGTGTATGTGTGAAGCAATTGCTCTTGATGGAAGGATAAGATCAGCATATCTCTTGAAGAAGGGAGAAAGTTTAGAATTATTAAAAATAGGATACCTCAGAGTAAGGAATGTAGTAAAAGTTCCAGGCTAGGAGGAGTTATTTAAACCTGAGCAAGTTTATACTGATATGTTATATCTGAAGACATTTATACATTTATATTTATAAAGATAACTACTTATTTGGCAAATCAAGAAAAGGGATATCAGATTCTCAGAACTGGGAGTCGAAGTCACTGTTAAATTAAGCTCTACACAAGGGATAAGGAAAGAAATTATCTTTGGTGTGAGTACTGCAAGAGGTTGCTTTTGGGATTGGAGATAAAAGGTACTGCAGATGCTGGAGAATCCGAGATAACAAGCATGGGGCTGGATGAACACAGCAGGTCAAGCAGCATCATAGGAGCAGGAAAACTTGACGTTTCGGGCCTAAACCCTTCATCAGAAATGGGGGAGGGGAAGAGGGTTCTGAAATAAATAGGGAGAGAGGGGGAGGTGGATAGAGGATGGATAGAGGAGAGGATAGGTGGAGAGGAGGCAGACA
>JAHRHZ010000039.1:11866936-11884949 GCA_024137785.1 Ginglymostoma cirratum
TTGAAGCTTGTGAAATCCACATTGATGCCATTGGGCTGCAGGGTTCCCAGGCTGAATATGATTTGCTGTTCCTGCAGCCTTCGGGTGGCATCACTGTGGCATTGTAGGAGGCCAAGGATGGACATGTCATCTGAGGAATGGGAGGGGGAGTTGAAATGGTTCGCGACTGGGAGGTGCAGTTGTTTGTTGCGAACTGAGCGCAGGTGTTCTGCAAAGCGGTCCCCAAGCCTCCGCTTGGTTTCCCCGATGTAGAGGGAACAGGATTATATTTTTGCTATTTGTTTCAAAATCTGCGTTACATTTAAAAATTACAATTTTCTGTCATTTCTTTTGCATAATAGTCTTCTTTTATTGTTAAAACCAAATCTGCAGTATTACACACAGTTAGAGACCACTTCCTTAAAAACAAAACATAATCTATCAAGACAGATTTAAGCCTAAGACCTGATGTGTCTAGTAATAACACCAGCTGGGATCATAACAGAATTAAGTGTGCTTTCAGACTTCAGCTGCTTCATCAATGACCATCCATACTCCATCAAAAAATCTGAAGTCAGCGTATTCATTCATGACTATACAATGTCCTGTTCCATTCACATCTCAAGTAGCTAACCAATCCAGGCCCATATAACTTTGGCTGGTAAACGGCAAGTAATATTCATGCCACACAAGTGCCAGGCAATGGCCATCTCAACAAGAGTTTCACAAGCTTTCATCAAGATGCAGCAGGTTTACAATAGATGAAAACTCCACCCACCAACTTTCTGGGAATCGCTACTGATCAATAACGGAACTGGACCAGCCACACGAAAGCTGTGTTCACAAAAGTAGGTGCAAAGATCCCATCTTAGTCTTTCCTCTACTTTTGGATTGTGCAATAAAGAAAGGAAGATACTATTTTAAACCAAAAAGCCTGTGCAAAGAGATGGTTACAGTTAGTTGTTCTACTGGTACAACAGAAACATCTAGCCTACAAAGAGAAAGCACTAAAAATCTCTATCTCTGTCTGTCCTGTGTGGAGATATCAGAAGTCTTTAGTAATGGGTAGCTGGCTTTCTCTGACGTTCCTCTGCAGATTCTGCATCAAAAGAAGAATAAAATGCCTTTAAAAGATATTGATGATGAATAATTACCAGAACAAGTTCCAATATTATTTCATTACGTGTAGTGACCAGCGCAATGGCTAAACACTATCCATAATCTGCGGTTAAAGTAATACCACAAGCAGGTATGAGACTGGCCAAAACTTTTCTTCAAGGATAAGGATATCTTGGAGGAGGTATTTGGCATGCCTTTATTAATGAAAGCTCAGAAAGCAGATCCTGAGTTGAACACGTTACCACAGTCAGCTCACATTGAAGCTGAGGCTGAAGGAGTCCCAGACTGCTAGTATATTTTAGAGCAAATGGAGGCACCCATGTTACAAGAAGATACTGCAAATAACATATGAAATTCCTATGGCAGGACATTGAGGAATACAGAAAGCATTGATAAATTGGCATTTTGCCTGGTCAAGGCTTTCTAAGGATGTAGCACAATTTGGAAAACATGCTCGATGCATTTTCTAGTTTGTTTGAAAATCTCGACATAATTAAATCAGTATCTTTCACAGCTATACCAGTTGTTAAAGACCACTCAAGTAACAGTAGATTGTGCTGGACCATTACCAAACACAAAACACGACACCTACATAGCCTTACAATTATGAATATGACACAACATGATTATTTCCAGAAGTATTCCTTTAATGACAATTAAGGCTGAAGTAGTAGGGAGAAAAAATTTTTATTCATAATAGTTTACTAATTGAAATACATCTGACAAAGCATGTAACCTCTACCTCCTAAAGGACAGGACACCAGGTGCATTGAAACGCCGCATGTTCCTCAACAAGTCCTGTGCACCATCTTGACTTAGAAAAAACTGCCATTTCTTCAACATTACTAGGTCAATATCCTAGAACTACATGAAGATCTCACGGTGCACGTTCCCCAAAATCTAGGGTTGCCTGCAAAGAAAATCATCCTGTACTTACTTTAGGATAATAACTTGAACTGAATCTTCAACTGGACAGTAGATATTCGCCATTCCTCCTTCGTTAACTTTGATTTCTCAATAATCTTCTAAACCTGCCTATAACTTTTGTTATAGGTCTGTATCAATACATGGAAGCAGATCAAACTTAATTTAACTAGTTAATTTCCAAAAATGAAAATTAAGCTGCCCAGGGGTGCTTACCTTAACTCCAGGAATATGGGAAAAGAAAGCCTCAGGACTCTGTGAATGATAGAGTGATCCATGACCAACACAGCCCCAAGGTGCTCGAATTGTTAAACTTCCACAGTCAAATAAGCTGCCAGAGCGATAGCGATACTTAGCAGCTTCATTAACAATCTGAAAATAAATCAGAAAACAGTGAAACTACAGTTTTATTTCAATGCCTTAAGAAATTTTCTCCGGAATGTATTTTATCTGTACGTGGGCAACAGGAAAGTAGAAGCCATCCTACAGTAAATGGCTGAAAGATTCAATATTGAATATTCAGCAATTCACAATTTGTTCAGTTAATGTTAAAATACAAGGCACACAGTGACCGGACAAAGTCAGTAGATTTGTTAACATCTGTGGAGAGATAGAGAAAAAGAGTTAATGTTTCAAGTCCAACGAATTTTCTTTGTAACTGAAAGGAACTGGAAAGTCATGGCTTTTATGTTGTTGAAAAAGGGGGATGAGGGCAGCACTTTCCACAGGGTTGCCTCCAACTATTTCTTTTTTCCTCAATTGAGGATTTACCCATATCATTTACTGACAGGGCCCTTAGCCATCTCGAACTCACTTTCCACACTTCTGCCCTTGCTCCTCAGTAGCTCAGTGGCTCCTCCTGGAGCCAGTAAAGGTGAGTGTAGGTGGGGAGTTAGGATGGGGATTGGTCAGTCAAGGGAAGACGGACAGTTCACCTCCCACCAGTCTCCTCCCACCTCACTGACCAACCCCCAGCCCCACCTCCTACTTACCAGCCTCATCCCCACCTCCTTGACCTGTCTGTCTTCCCTTGACTGACCAACCCCCATCCTAACTCCCCAACTACACTCACCTTTACTGGCTCCATCCCCGCCTCCTTGGCCTGTCCATCTCCTCTCCACCTATCTGCTCCTTCATCCACCTTCCATCCGCCTCCCCCCAGACTATTTATTTGAGTCCCCTTCCCTCCCCCATTTCTGAAGAAGAGTCCAGACCCAAAACGTCAGCTGTCCTGCTCCTCTGATGCTGCCTGGCCTGCTGTGTTCATCCAGCTCTACACCTTGTTATCTCAGATTCTCCAGCATCGGCAGTTCCTACTATCTCTAATACTACTGAAATGTAATAACAGTGAGAAGTCTAGAAGTAACTCCAGAAATAAGACTTATTCTCAGGAGCAGCTGCAAGATCCAAGCTACTCTCAGTCCACCATTCTAGAATCATTTCTTCTCTTCTAGTCCACCGTCAGCATTCCACCGGGACCACCCCTCCACTACACCCTGGTCCACTCCCTGCACTTTCTCATCCCTCTGTGAAACGTTACCAAGTAATGATAGAAGGTGTAAATGCTTGCCCTTTTACATCCTCCCTTCTTATAATCCAAACACACCTTCCAGGTGAAACAGCAGCTTACTTGCACTTGTTTGAAAGTAGTTTGATGTACTTATTGCACACAATGCATTCTACTCTTTATTGGCAAGTATAAAGACAGAATGGGTGATCACATTCTAAAACACCTCCAATCTGTCCATAAGAACAACTTCATCCTTCCAATTGTTTGTCATTTAAATGCATCACCTTGCTCTCAATCTAACATTTCTGTATTGGGCCTGCTGCAATTCACCAAAGAAGCTGAAAGGAAGCTGCTGGAACAGCAACTCATTTTATGCTCAGGTACTTACAGTCTTTGGGACTCAACATCGAGTTCAAGAACTTCCGAGTATGAACACTGTTCTCCAACTGAATGACTTACATGGTCGTCCCAAATGCTGACCTATTTTCTACTATTCATACTTGTCATGTACAAAGATTTTGCATCTAGAATTAGAATTAGGTTTATTGTCTACATCTCTCCTATGATACCATTAGTTCTCTCTGTCTTTTGCTCTGAGTATCATAATCAACTGTTCAATTCGCTTTTCCTCCCCTTAGTTTTTACGCTGTTGACAATCATTCTCCAGTCCCCTTCAGTTCAAATAAGTGTCAGTGGAATTGAAACGTGTTTCTCTCTGTCCACAGATGCCATCAGATATCCTGACTTCCTCCAGCACTTGTTTCAAATCTCCAGGATCTGCAGTATTTTTGCATGGCAGATAGACATCAGCTCAACCCCTTGATTCCCTACAAGAGAAGTAAAAGTGCAAAGGTAAAATAAAACAAAAATTTAATTTAAGTTACCTTTTAAAAAAGTCACAAGAACTTTTTCCAAATTAATAGGAATGTACCAATGGCAAACTTCTGCATTTATATGCTCCTGATTTGTAAAATAGTAGATGTAAAAGGAATAGACTGGCAAACAATATGAAAGAAGTGCAAGTATTGCTGGAATGCTTTCAGAAAACAACGTTTAAGATGTAGTATATGAATAGTTTGAGATAAGAGCACCAAACCCGAGAGGAAATGATAAATTTGAACCTATGGTTCGCAAAGCTTTCCATGTAAAGGTGTTTCCTTGTGTCCTGTATAAGGCTGTAGTAGATTAACTGATAGAGAGTGATCCTATAATTAAGCAAAAACTCAATCATCAATGTATTATGTGCCTTGTGACAAAGCAAAGAAGTCACCAAATCTTGAATGCTTATTTCCAATTCAAACATGTGTAGTTCAAGACTATCAAAAACAAAAGCAGAAAAAAGGTACAAAAAATATAATGGGAAGACATGACTTGACAAAGGCAGAAAATTTTCATGCAATATACGTGACGTCAGAAATTTGGCAGAACGTAACCAAGAGCCACCCAGAATCTGCTCCTCACTATCCCCTCTCACCATGTTCACATGTTGTGAGAAAGCAGTTTCATTATCATGCTGGAAAGTTACCGGAATTGACAGAAATGACATTAAGTACTGAGGTAATGTCTATCTGGCAGAGTTTAAAAAGTAACATGGTTATCATCACCACAGAACTTTGCAGTTTGTTGGAACATGAAGAAAATTAGTAAATCTGCAGCAATTCACTAATTCCTTTTGATAGTAATAACATACCTGGTCAAAAGCCGGAAAGATGTAGTCTGCAAATTGTATTTCTGCAATGGCTGTGGCTCCTGTAACAGCTACACCAATTCCAAATCCCACAATGCCTTGCTCACAGAGAGGAGTGTTGAACACACGTTCTTTTCCTAAGGTAAAGTAATAACTAAATAACTATAAAGAAACATTAAAAATGTCAGAAGTATGATTAAATAAATGCTCTAGCAAAAAAAATGTGATAATATAACTGATTTTTTTTAAAAAAAGATTTCATGTGAATCTATTCAGAAAACATCTTCAAACAAATTTTTTAACTTCTAAGATACAAGTACAGAGTGAGGTCTTATAAGCAGTTTGTTCCAGGAAACTGTTCATTAAGTTTAACTTTTTTTTAATTCGTTCACACATTGTGGAAGTTGCTGACTAGGCCAGCATTTATTGCCCATCTCCAACTGCTAGAGGGCAGTTAAGAGTCAGTTCCATTGCTGTGGGTCTGGAATCACGTGTAGGCCAAACAGGTCAGGATGGCAGTTTTCTTCCCTAAAGGACCCCCATTTCCCAAGTGAACCAGATAGGCTTTTACATCAGTGGTTAGACCGCCAATAGACCAGCTCTTCATTCCAGAATTTCAGTAAATTCAAATTTCATTATCTGCCATGGTGGCATTCGAATCTATGTCCTCACAGAGTTAATGTGGGCTTCTGGATTGCTAGTCCAGTGACATGACCACTGTACCATGGTATCGCCCGAAACTCCAAATAAGATTATTAATTTGTTTAAATGGAAGAAACAAAATTACATGAACGCGACTTTAACAGGGATTGAAATAAAACAAAACACTATTTACGTTATAAAGCATGTTATTTTTAAATGACCACAACTCTCAAATACATTCGGCTTTAATGTAGTTCAAGACGGTATTTAGAAATGATTCCGTCACATCACCATTCTAAACAAATTCCACAAATAGCATATGGCACTAATTTGTTCCACTTTCCGCACCTTAATCAGACCATAGCGTGCCTATACTTGATGTGCAAAACATCATTCTTCTGTATTGCTGGAAATTATTTGTACCATAATTTACAAAGGGTATGTTTTACAAAGTGTACTTCCAGGAGACTTAGGGCACACAAGTACATCAGTATAAGATGATTTTGCACCAAGTTGACACTGCAATTCTGATCTAAATTCAGGCTGAATCTAAAGTTAGGGCTGGACAGAGCACCAAGACAAAGTAGAATTAAATGGCCCAGTGTGTGAAGTCTTACTCTTAAAAAAAAGACAACCAAAGAACTGTGGATGCTGGAAATCAGAAACATAAGCAGAAATTGCTGGAAAAACTCAGCAGATCTAGCAGCATCCGTGAAGACAAAGCAAAGTTAACGTTTCAGGTCCAGTTACCCTTCTTCAGAAGTCTAACAACTAATTGCAATATACAGATTTTAGTAATGGTATAAAGTTGAAAGTATACATCAGCAGTAAAATTACAAAGTACACATAGCCTTAAAGTGTAGCTGTACTGATTTGACAACCGTATACATCATACTTGCAAAAGGGGCTGCAATTCCCCTGCTAGCCACAGACTAAACCAGGCTTGTCTTACAGGCAATCCCATCCACCAATGAGTCCTTTGTGGCTTTTCATCATACGTAAAACAAAAAGGTTTCAAAAAGAGATGCTCCCCTAATTAGAGGCAGTTTCTTTCCTCTGTTTCTGCTGAGGGGTTCAGCAGGAAATACGGAGAGTCTGTGATTTGAAGAGAAACACAACACAAGTGATTTCACTCTATCCAGGTGCTGGAGCTGGGGCAGACAGTGTGCAAGATGGAACTGGGAGGCATTGGCTGAAGAAGGAGGGGAACGAGAATTGGTCCATTAAGCAGAGCCTCCATTTTGTGAATGAAGGTTGTTAGCAGAAGGAAGGTAATGAGAGTAAGCCTCCACTGGCGATACTAGGAATGAAATAAATATTGGAACTATCACGTTTGGGAGTGTGTACATGTGAGTTGGGCCAGAATACAGGTGGTGGTGGAATGAGAGCGGACTCTTGCCTGAGCAAAGCAACGTTAACAGGAGTTTGCATTATTTATTTGTCTACCTTCCTAGCCAGTCAGCTATGGGGAGAATTTTGTCATCCCACACAAGGGAGTTTAATCAATGATGGGACTAGCTTCTGGCAAGCTTCCCTGTTTTTCCAGACATTAACATTTTTCCAACTGCAGATCAACCATCCACGAGGGCAGGGCAGCCTTCCAGTGGAGGGACATATTTGTTCATTTAAAGAGGTGACTGCGGGCAGAAAAGGCAGGCCCTGGAGCGCCGGCGATAAATCCAGAGGATAGAAAAGGTGGCAATGAACAGTATAGCCTGGGAAAGCTGGCTGACCAGGCGAGTGTGTCACTGACTGAGTGCCTCACCGGGCCAGACTTCTTCCATTCCCTCCCCAAAAATCTTTCCACAAAGCAGGCTGGAAGGTGAAGAAACCCCAGCCCAAAAGGTTACCAGCTTCCAATCTCTATTTTCATGTGAATCCCAATGAGGACAGCTCAGAATGTACCTCACCAGACACAAACCAAAGTGTTAATTAAATCCAACTCCTTTACTTAGCCTTGGTTTCATCCTTTTAGCAGCTGATCAGAACATGGGGCCGAGTCTTTGGTTCCAACTGATTCCTAACCAAAATATTAAAGCAGAATTTTGTTAGCCAGCCAGAAAACTAACTTTTCTTTTAAATTCCAGATTTATGGAACTCAAATGTTATCTTCTGCTATGGCAGGAATCGAACCAGTCTCCCTATAGCATTAGCCTAGGTCTCAGACTTAAACGTCCCGCGACAATATGAAAGCACAATCAGTTCCCCTGTGTTCTGCTGCTTTGCACTTTCTAATTTTTTTTATAATTAATTATTCATTTAAACAATCAATTTATTGCCTTGGACTTTTTCCCCTTGAAGTTCATGTTGACCATTCCTGAAAGCCTGATCTCTTTGAAATATGCACACTGGCCCCTCCCAAGTAAGAGAAAAACTGCATTGTGCACCACTCCATGCAAATAGGTTAGACAACCTTATACTAAACCGAGTTCTCTAAGCTCATTAACAGAGTTCTGTTTACTGGTCTCCAGTTGATGATGACAGAAAAGAACAGGTGACTGGCCCAGTCACTCTCTTACATTTATAATATCCGAGATTAAATCAGATATCTCAGACCGGTCACAGACCAAGGAATAAGCCATTCAGGGCTGAGATGAGGTAGAATTCCTTCACTCAGAGATTTGTAAACCTGTAGAATTCTCTACCACAGAAAGCTTTTGGGGCCAGTATGTAGATATGATCAAGAAGGAACTGGACATGGCTACTGCAGCTACAGGGATCGATGGTATGGAGAGAAAGCAGGAGTGGGGACACTGAGATTGCACGATCAGCCACGTTCATATTGAATGGTGGTGCAGGCTCAAAGAGTTGAATGGCCTAATCCTGTACCTATTTTCTGTTTCTATGTTTCTAAATCTCAAGGTACTACAACCAATTTAGCAACTTCTTATACCACTATAACATTAATACAAGGGAAGATCATAATCACTCAGCATATAAATTTCCTAAATATGTAATGCTCAGAACATTCTTCTGCTCAGTGAAATGGCCTGTACTTCAGTGAACATGGAATCACACAAGCAGGGAAGATAATTGCTTCAACACAAGTACTTGCTAATGTACCCAGTTTCCCAAAGGCAAGTAATTGATGCATTTTTCTTTCAATATAAATAGACTTAAAAAAACCACTCAAAACGCAAATATAAGCCCCATTGTAATATGTTTCAAAACCACAAACCACATTTTATTATGTCTTCCTTGGTAGACAGCAGAGCAGTTGAGGGAAAAAAAGAAAAAAAATCAGACTCTGCAATTTTAATCTGCCTCAAAACCAATGAAGCTTGATTTTATTTCCGTGAGGTCAGGATATTTTCATATTTTCTAAAATATCAAAAAGCAAAACCCTTCTAAATTTTCTGAACCCGTCTGAATTCAGGAAATATGCACTATAATATTTGCAATGGATTTGTCTTTTTATAGACAGATCCTTCATTTGGTGATCAAGAGATGCATTACTCATGTATCTTTAGCCTCTTCC
The DNA here is from genome assembly GCA_024137785.1 of Ginglymostoma cirratum. NCBI lineage: Eukaryota > Metazoa > Chordata > Chondrichthyes > Orectolobiformes > Ginglymostomatidae > Ginglymostoma > Ginglymostoma cirratum. The sequence goes on from JAHRHZ010000039.1 coordinate 11,876,276, forward strand.
AGACCAAACTCACCTGCATTGTCAATGATTCAAAAACACTTTTAAGATCACATGTGAAAACAATACACTTAAACTACATCATTGTGTCAATTACCCAGAAGCTTATTAGCTGCTGACATTACACTTACAATTAATCTCAATGACACTATGAAGAACCTAGAAGGAATAACATATTGCAGTGTCAGGCTAAGGATTTTAAAACTAACAGTTCTCAAAAAGATGCAATATAAAAATTCTTATGAAAAAATCCTGTGAAAAATAATATGGTTAACACTGGTAAGGCCATATTTATTGCCCATCCTTAGTTGTATTAAGAAATATTGTCTTCTCCTTAAATGTGTCCAATCCTTTTAGTTGCACTGCTGCCACAATGGCATTATGTACAAGATTCTAGGATATTCATTCAGTTACAGGGAGCAAAGTGATATCCAAGTCAGGGATACGGAATTTTGAGAGGAACTTAAGAAATATCAGATATTGGTACTTTTCTGTGGTAGAGATTGAAAAGGGGGAATGCTGTCTTGGTGAGTTGTTGCAATTCTACTAGTGGCAGCCACAATGCTCATCACATCAGTGAAGGTGGGTACTGAATCCAATGCCAAGGCTAAGTTGCTTTGTCCTGGATATTAAAGAACTCATCTTGAGTGTGGGTGCAGCTACATCTATCCAGGATCAGCTAATATAGTATTAATTGGTGAAGCAGGCTCAAGGGCCAATGTGTCATTCTCTGCTTCCATTATGTTCTCATGTTCAAACATCTCAAAGCATTTCACATACAATGAATTATCAATTAAACAAAAGAATGGGTCCTACAGCTAAATGCAAAAAAAAACTGTATGCAGCATTTTGAAAGCCTTTCACATTTACTTTTTTTATATTGATATCTTCCTACTCTCTCTGTTCCTGTGTTTCTTTATCAATTTTGCATTTATCAAAGCATCTCCTACAATCTCTACACAGAATTCTTCTCAAATTTGATTTTTTTTCCTCTTCCAAGTCCTAAACACACAACAGCTTCTTAAGAAATGGCCATCCTATGAAGCCCACAACAAGTGTGAGGTAGTTCCTGGAAGATAAACCAGAATATAAATTCTGTGTTACATAAAAATACATTTATGATGTAATGGGTATTTCTGCTTTAAAGTCCATTAGCCAAACAGAAGCCAAACAGAAAATCTTAACAGGAGCAGCAGACGGAGGCATGTAAAGCAGGGGTGGAGGGTGCCTAAATAAAACATGAATATAAAACAAATGCTTTAAACATGAATCTCTGAACCATAAGAGGAACTTATTGATTCCACATATAAAACTTTAATAGAAACAAGCCAGCCAGTGGTGTTCATTCCCTAAAAGACGACTTCATGTATTTTCATTTTCATTCTTTCTATTTTTTTCTGTCATGGGATTCAATCATTTTCATTTTTCTATTCCCACATTGTTTTCCTTTTTGAGTTGGTGCCACTCTTAGAACCCCCTGTCCTGTCTCCAAAGTGTACGTATATATTTGCAGGGAATAATTAGGAGCATGCAAAGATTCATCGAGATAGAAAAGTTGGAAAAACATCTTTTTTGAGCATCAGTGACATCAGAACAAGAAGAACACAAGTTGTAAGCAAATGGAATGAAAGAAAACAAAAGAACAATCAATTGACAAACATATAATGAACATGAAAAACGTCACTAAGGTTCTCTATAGATATCGATCATAGTTTAAGAAAAATTTGAACTTCTAGTTATTAGCTGAAAGGACAAAGCAAGCAAATTTCAAACTTAAAAATAACTTTTACTGCTCCAATCACTAAAGACAAAACACTTTTTAAGTAAAAACAATGGGCTAAATTTTACAGGTTTTTTTGTCTAATTGCCAGTTTCAAGATTTTTGGGAGGTATTTCACTGCGAGGGGAAATATGATTTTTCACTGTATCTTACCAAAACACCTCAATACCTACCTTCCCACAGTAATGGCATCTGTCTTGTCCAATTCTAGCCCCATCCTACCACCTACCATTCCAAGAACAACTCGCCACTCAGCAGACATACAAAGAGAAGCACCAGCATTCCTTGCATCCACATCATTTTCGAAAGGCACTGTGCACCCGGATAAGTATTAACAATGCAGTATTGTTCTCTCACCAGTAGTGTAATGTCACAGCAGTCACAAAGCCAGCATGGCTGTCACTCCCTCACACATACAATCCCATTTTCTTGTTGTTTAACCATCAGGCCACACAGTTTACCTGTATTTAACTACAATCCCATCTAAAAACTCTAAGTCAGGCCTACCCTTTTCCAGCGGTCACTGCAGACCCAAAGCCTGCCATTGTCCAGTACGGGAACATCACATACAGTCCATTGTATAGTACATAGTATGCATTCATGCAACTCGGCCAACATTGTTTATCTCAAACGCTGCAGGAAAGGATGCGCCAGGGCATGGTATACTGGCGAGACCATGTAGACACCACAACCACAGATGAACAGATACCATGCAACAATCAGCAGACAGGTGTGTACCCTCCCAGTCAAGCAACACTTCAGCAGTCGAGGACATTCGGCCTCCGATCTTCAGGTAAGTAGCCTTCGAGATACATGACAGTGCAGAATCACTGAGCAGAAACTGACAGCCAAGTTCTGTACTCATGAGGACAGTCTCAACTGGGATCTTGGGTTCATGTCGCGCTACCAGTAACCCCACCGTACTGCGTTGACGCCATTACCTTAGTTGCTTGTTATTACCTATCTACCTGAATTAATTTATACAGTTTTTGATTACTTGTTACTTTGACTAGACCCTCATCATGTGACACTGATATCTACTCATGTTATACCAGCCATTGGGTTATTCTCTAGCACCATCATATTTTTGATTGATTATTTGTAATTATCTCTCTGCCTTAATTTATGCTTCATAGGTCAACTCTTCACTTGTTATTCATCTTTTGACGCTTTTGATCACCTGCAAAGACTTGTTATTCATACTCCGCTCACACTGTTGTACTTCTCTGGTGAAACAATTACCTGGAATTATCTTGCTATTATCTCTCGACCTATAAATTCTATGGCTGTGCGCTTCCCTCCAATTCACCTGCCAAAGGAACAGCACTCTGGGAGCTTGTGATTTTAAATAAACCTGTTGGACTATAACCTGACGTTGTGACACTTTCGAGTTTGTCCACCTCAGTCCAACATCAGCAGTTCCACATCAGTTCATTGTATTTCACGGATCCCAACAGTTTTATTTGTGTTGTTTTCCTTTCCCAATATGATCTTCCATGGTAATAGTTTTCCCTCTAGCTTCAACTAGGTGACCCTCGTAGCCTTGTTTGAGGTACTCATAAACTAGATTTTTCAAACTTACATTTCACATGATAAATGATAACTGGCGGTATTTCACTGTTTTAAGATGGATGTCTATCCAAAATCTCTTTCCTGCATTTTCCCAGTTCACTGAAAATCACTCGAGACTATAAACCGTAACTGCCCTGTATCACAGAAATGTTACAATGCAGGAGGCCATTCAGCCTATCAGTCCTGCGCCAGCTCTTCAACTAAACATTATGACTTAATTATATTTAAATAACCTTCCAATGCCCTCTTGAATGCCTGAATTTAGCCAGCATCTACTGTGTTTCCAGGCAGTGCATTCCAGATCCAAACCTTTTGCAGAATGAATAAGTTTTGATTTCTCATCGTATTTAATATTTTGCAAATTACTTTAAATTTATCCCCTCTCATTTCTCATTCTTTATCCTTTCACCAGCTCTCCTTGTCTACTCTGTTCAAACCATTCATGATTTTGAAAACTTCACTCAAATCTCCTCTTAGCCTTTGTATCTTTAATCACATTTACAATGGCCAAGTGGTATTAAATTATTAATCCAGAAATTTAAGTAAAATGGTGGAATAAATATTTGGAATTAAGAGCCTAATGACGACTATGAAAACTGTCAGCTGTCAGAAAAGCTCATCTCATTCACAAATGTCCTTCAAGGAAAGAAACCTGCCATCTTTAACTGGTCTGGCTTACATATGACTCCAGACCCACAGCAATATGGTTGAATCTCAATTAAAATGATGTGGTAAGCCACTGAGTTCCATCAGTCATTTTGAAGACTCAAAAAAACGCATGACTGCACCTGTTCAAGAAGCCAGCTCATCACCACCCTCTCAAGAACAACCATGGACAGGCAATGACAGTCACAACCCGCAACTGTGTTCTAGAAAATCCTTCCTAGAGTTGACACCTCTTGATTTACTTCAAAGCCTGTAATCAGATGTCAAAATGGCCTCCTCTACCCTCCTCACAATGGCAACAAGAAACACACTAATTGTTAATGCAAGTGAAACATTCATCAGCTACGTCTGAGTACGACTGCTTTTCAGCTTAAAAACAAAGGGTCAGGCTCAATCACAACCCAGGTCACGAAGGGTCTGAGGAGATTTAGGGTTTTTTGCCTGGGGACTCAGAAACAACAGTTTTTGTCCCCATGTGTTTACATTCAGCACCTGCATTTCAAGAAAATAATCTGACTCTCCCTTTGATATTTATCAATGAAACCGTCCAGATTTACTGTCAGACAGGCTCCAACATAGGTCCATGATACCTTTCATTAGGTTTATATTTGAATAGCAAAGTATAGCGTTAAAACATCATAATCATATAAACTTCTCACTTGTAACAAATGTAACAAACTAATCAAAACGACTGCAAAAATAAAACTGCATCTTGTTCACATCCTTGCCTTTCAATGACTAGAATCAGACATAGCACTCAGTGTGACCGAAGCTTTATGCTACTTAATTACTGCCTCAAATAACTTCTCTGTGAAGCCACCTAGTTCACCATTCTTTATACTTTAAATTCTGCTCGGTTCCATTCACCATTTCCATTTCATCATTAAGCTGTTTCAATAACCCATGGAGGTCAGGACATTTTTTAACCTTATGCAGAGGTTGTTCATGTTAAAACCTGCCATTGCCCCATTCAATTATAAATCTTGTAGACTGTGCATTGTTTCTTTGAAATCAACTATCCATCCTAATTTGATAAAATCTCAATTTTTAGTAATTCACTTTAACTTTCAGCATTTAAAGTATTGACATAAATTAGAAATAGCAGCCATCCAAATAGGGATTTAAGGACAACATGATGAGCATTTGCACAACACCAAGATATAACTCTCTAATAGAACAAAACTTTCTAATGCTTATCCAATTTTTAATCCAATTTCCAGACTTCCAACGGTTTCCAGTGTCACTAGCAGCCTTTTACATAGAACTTTGTTGTCAAATGTTTTCTGAATATCTAGGCATACTAATCACTGGATCTTCCAAAGTTCATTTGAATGTCACCATCTCAAAACACACAAAGATTGGTCAGGTAAAAATAAACGTTCCTTAATTCAAGCTGAATGTTCTTTAAGTTCTTTTTGTCATAACAACTTATAGCACCGTAATATAATAAAACATCCCTTTGCTGGAAGACTGGAGGTTGGCTAATGTGGTGCCACTACTTAAGGAAGGTGGGAAGGAAAAGCCAGGGAACTACAGACGGATGACCCTGACATCAGTGGTGGGCAAGTTGTTGGACAGAATCCTGAGGGGCAGGATTTACAAGTATTTGGAAAGGCAAGGACTATTTAGGATAGTAAACATGGCTTTGTGCATGGGAAATTGTGTCTCACAAACTTGATTAAGTTTTTGAAGAAATAACAAAGAGGATTGACGAGAGCAGAGCCATGGGCATGATCTATATGGACTTCAGTAAGACAAGTTTTCTCATGACAGACTGGCTAGCGAAGTTAGATCACATGGAACACTGGGAGAACTAGTCATTTGGATACAGAGCCGGCTCAAAGGTAGAAGACAGAGGGTGTTGGTGGAGGGTTGCTTTATAGACTGGAGGCCTATGACCAGCCGTGTGCCACAAGTTCGGTGCTGGGTACACTGCTGTTCATCATTTATATAAATGATCTGGATGTGAACATAGGAGGTATGGTTGATAAGTTTGCAGATGACACCAAAATTGGAGGTGTAGTGGACAGCGATAAAAGTTACTCAGGGTACAATGGGGTCTTGATCAGATGGGCCAATGGGCCAAGGAGTGGCAGATGGAATTTAATTTAGATAAATGTGAGGTGCTGTATTTTGGAAAGGCAAATCAGGACAGGACTTATACACTTAATGTAAGGTCCTGAGGAGTGTTGCTGAACAAAGAGACCTCTGAATGCAGCTTCATAGTTCCTTGAAAGTGGAGTCACAGGCAGAGAGGATAGTGAACAATGCATTTGGTATGCTTGCCTTTATTGGTCAGTGCACTGAGTACATGAGTTGGGTGGTCATGTTGCAGTTGTACACGATATTAGTTAGGCCACTATTGGAATACTGTGTGCAATTCTGGTCTCCCTGCAAATAGGAAGGATGTTGTGAAACTTGAGAGGGTTCAGAAAAGATTTATAAGGATGTTGCCAGGGCTGGATGGTTTGAGCTGTAGGGACAGGCAGAATAGGCTAGGACTTTTTGCCCTGGAGTGTCGGAGGCTGCGAGGTGACCTTATAGAGGTATATAAAATCATGAGAGGTATGGATAGGGTAAATAGACGAAGTCTTTTCCCAGGGTAGGAGAGTCCAAAACTAAAGGGCACAGGTTTATGGTGTGGGGAAAGATTTAAAAGGAACCTAATGGGCAACTTTTTCATGCAGAGGGTGGTGAGTGTATGGAATGAGATGCCAGAGGGAGTGGTGGAGGCTGGTACAATTACAACATTTAAAATGCATCTGGATAGGTTACATGAACAGGAAGGGTTTAGAGGGATATGGGGCAAATGGTAGCAAATGGGATTAGATTTATTTAGGATACATGATGGCATGAGGAGTTGGTCCGAAGGTCTATTTCCGTGCTGCACATCTCTATGACTCTACACAGCAGTGTTAACAGGCCACACAACAATCTATTTGTCTTAAAAGAGGAATGTGTATTACTAACTCTACTGCTAATTCCAGAGTTTACTTCAATATAAATTATAAAATAATGAAAACAATTATATTATTTTATGAATAGATGTGTCCTGGCCAATATCTGTTTTAATATGTATTTGAAAATAAGCACCATATTACCCACTAATGTCTTCTGGAACCTCTAAAATAATCAATAGCTCCACCTTCATGATGTTCAAGGTCTTAGAAATCTGATCTCCTTCCTCTTTGAACATTAGTTAGGTCTGGTCTGCAGACTTTTTTTTAAATTTGGAGCCTCAGTGTGGTCTGGCTGGGAATCCACCTCACTTTTCTAATCATCATTTATGCTACTTGGGTTTTCCCTACTTGCGTTGCCTGATGCTCGATAGGTTATTGTTTCATCTCTGGAAATATCACATTCCCCATAGTTAGGAGCAATTCAAGGGTACACTGGCTGCAATTTTGTGTGGTGCATAGAAAGCAATGGATATCTATTGCCATCTATTGGTCAGAGAACTCTTTATAGTACAAGTGACAAAAGTTTTCAAAACAAGCTTACCATCTCATTAACTAAAATTCCATAACCTTTTCAGAAATCGTAACGCACTTCCAACAATCATGAGTACTGGCTTCAAATGAATTTTCCATGCTTCAACTTGAGTTTCCCACTCAAGGGCTGTTTTTGCGATACAACTGTTACCAATCTTTCAAAGTGTAAATTTTCCCACCAATCCCAATCCACTATCAATTCAGAGAAAGCTTATTTTTTGAGATCAGTTTTCAAAAGTGACTACAATTGTGCAATGCGAGATATTTAGCATCCCATATCTTATTCTAACATGATTTTCAAAATATTCCCAATATACTGCACTTCATAAGAACAGTGTTAACCTTCAACCTAAAAAGGTTTGAATTATGTTAAAAAAATGTTCTGCCCATGCGGTCTCAATGATTTAAGTAAATGCATTGATTAGCATAGCACAAAGTCATAAAGATAAGAATTCCCAACATCAGTACATGGTCTGTGCATAAACAGCTAATTTCATCTAAGACAGCAGAGTGGGTGCTTTTATTGGCCTCTGTATCCCCAGAAAAAAGAAAGAGAATTCATCATTCCTCCTAATGGTTACTCCACATTATTTGGTGGAAAACACTGGGATCGTGTTTGATTTTAGTAACTATCAAGATAAAAGAGCTGAATAATACTCAATATCCAGGCTCACATCTGAAGTATCTGAGATAACAAGCATGGGGCTGGATGAACACAGCAGGTCAAGCAGCATCATAGGAGCAGGAAAACTTGACGTTTCGGGCCTAAACCCTTCATCAGAAATGGGGGAGGGGAAGAGGGTTCTGAAATAAATAGGGAGAGAGGGGGAGACGGATAGAGGATGGATAGAGGAGAGGATAGGTGGAGAGGAGGCAGACAAGTCGAAGAGGCAGGGATGGAGCCAGTAAAGGTGAGTGTAGGTAGGGGGGTAGGGAGGAGATAGGTCAGTCCAGGGAGGACGGACAGGTCAAGGGGGCGGGATGATGTTAGTAGACAGGAGATGGGGGTGTGGCTTGGGGTGAGAGGGAAAACAGGTTAGGGAGGTGGAGATGAGCTGGGCTGGTTTTGGGATGCGGTTGAATCCCCCTCCACCGACACCCTCATCCGCCTAGCCGAACTCGTCCTCACCCTCAACAACTTTTCTTTCAATTCCTCCCACTTCCTACA